>PITA01004816.1:0-118457 GCA_004023965.1 Spilogale gracilis
CTGTAGTGTCATTTGCAAATATCTTCTCCCATTCTGTGGGTTGCCTCTTTGTTTTGTTGACTGTTTCCTTTGCTGTACAGAAGCTTTTTATTTTGATGAAGTCCCAGAAGTTCATTTTTGCTTTTGTCTCCTTTGCCTTTGGAGACGTGTCTTGAAAGAAGTTGCTGTGGCCGATGTCAAAGAGGTTACTGCCTATGTTTTCTTCCAGGATTTTGATGGATTCCTGCCTCACGTTGAGGTCTTTCATCCATTTTGAGTTTGCCTTTGTGTGTGGTGTAAGAGAATGGTCTAGTTTCATTCTTCTATATGTAGCTATCCAATTTTCCCAGCACCATTTGTTGAAGAGACTGTCTTTTTTCCACTGGATATTTTTTCCTGCTTTGTCAAAGATGATTTGCCCATAGATTTGTGGGTCCATATGTGGACTCTCCACTCTGTTCCATTGGTCTATTTCTCTGTTTTTGTGCCAGTACCATGCTGTCTTGGTAATCACAGCTTTGTAATAAAGCCTGAAGTCAGGTAATGAGATGCCCCCAGCTTTCCTTTTCTTCTTCAGCAATTCCTTAGCGATTCGGGGTCTTTTTTGGTTCCATATAAATTTTAGGATTGTTTCTTCCAACGTTTTGAAGAATGTTGGTGGAATTTTGATTGGAATGCCATTGAAACTATAGATTGCTCTGGGCAATATAGACATTTTGACAATGTTTATTCTTCCGATTCATGAGCATGGAATGTTCTTCCATCTTTTTGTGTCTTTAATTTCTTTCATGAGTGTTCTGTAGTTCCTCGAGTACAGATCCTTGACTCCTTTGGTTAGGTTTATTCCTAAGTATCTTATAGTTTTTGATGCTATTGTAAATGGAATCGATTCTCTGATTTCCCTTTCTATTTTTTCATTGTTAGTGTATAAAAATGCAACTGATTTCTGTGCATTGCTTTTGTATCCTACCACATTACCAAATTATTGTATGAGTTCTAGTAGTTTGGGGGTAGAGTCTTTTGGGTTTTCCACATAGAGTATCATGTCACCTGAGATAGCTTTTTACCAAATTTCTAAAATTTTATATTCATGAGATTATGCCAAATTCTCTAAAAAGAATTCAAGGTGCATATTTTCAAAAAGAATATAGAAATATATTGAGATTTCAGTATTCTATTGCACATTATTAATCTCTAGAAGAACCAGATTTATTTGACTATAAAATTATTTTAATATTGGATCTATTAATACCCTTGCTAGGACACTATGATATCCATGACACAGCTTGAAAATCATTAAATTTTGGTAATAAATGAAAAAAATCTTGATACAATCTTAGTATTGTCAATATTGTGTACAACACTCTTCCATCTTGAATAGGCTAGAAAATTTTTGAAACATTTGTAAACTAAGAAAAATTATAACATGCAGAAAACATGTGTAACTCTAATTAGTTTATTTTAAAAGGACTTTGAAACATATATCATCAGGAATTTCTGGAAGTAGTATGGTGATAACTGATGAGCTTAATATTTTGTTGACCCCAATTTCAAATTTGAGTTCAGGTGGCGCCTGGGTGGCTCAGTTGGTTAAGCAACTGCCTTCGGCTCAGGTCATGATCCCGGAGACCCAAGATCGAGCCCCACATTGGGCTCCCTGCTTGGCAGGAAGCCTGCTTCTCCCTCTCTCACTCCTCGTGTTTGTGTTCCCTCTCTGGCTGTGTTTCTCTCTGTCACATAAATAAAATCTTTAAAAAATCAAAAAACAAAAACAAAAACAAATTTGAGTTCATTGTGTAAAACTTCCTCATCAAATACTAAGTTCTACAAAAAAATATTTAAACACATGAAATATGGAAATTATAGTATGTCTTCAAAAGCTGAGGTTTGTTCTGTTTTTTATCGTCTGAGAAAACAATTCAAAATTATTTGAGAAAGTAAAGAAGTAGTAGGTCAAAAAGAATCTTTCAATATGGAGGTTAAAACAAAATTATTCCCTTGGAATTACACTTTTAGATGTATGGAGGATTGCTTCAACTGTAAGTCTCTCCAATTATAAAACCACTGCATCCTGAATAAAATGTGCTTCATAGAACATTGTTCAGATTACAAGAAGAAAAAGCAATCTCTAGGCTCACCTCCAAAATATTCCTGTGAACTGAAACTAGTGATGTGATTTCTGACCAATGAACAGAAAGAAGAGGCAAAAAGAACAGACAATGAGAGCAAATGTGAGTATCAGGTTAAGCACAAAAGATAGCAAAGTGAGGAACTCACTTGAGCTGGGATCTGCCTGGAAAGAAATGTAGTCCCAGGCTAGTACTCGACAGGAGCAAAGTCAAATCATCTTGAAGGAAGTAACTCCAATTTCAACTCTAGGAATTTCCATAGATAAAGAACCAATAACTGTGAGCTGAAACAACAAACGAACAAAAAACAAAAAGGGAATAAAACACAAGGAAGTTAGACACAACTTTTTTGTCTTTTGGTTTATCTCTAATAGTTACTATAGCAGAGATGTTACTTTACATCAAAATCTTTTTCTGTTTTCTCTTCCCCATACAGCTAGGCAAAAATTCCCAGCTTCCACCACGGTAAAATTATGGCCATGTAACTGAGTTGTAGCCTCCATGATGTGAATGAAAGTAATGCATACAACCTCTAGGTCTGGTCCATGAAACTTCATATAACCTCCTCCACGATCTCCCTTCCTTTTGGCAACCAGTGGTGCCAATAACCAAATGGCCTTGAAAGTCATTACATACAGATTGCAGAGTTACCATCTCAACTCTCTTGACAAATGACCATGTTAAAGTAGAGGTAGGGTGTTTTCACCCTACTGTTCAGCAAGAATCCGGCATTGCCATAGCAATGTGACTTGTGTGTGATTTACTCTTCCCGTGGGGAAGTTCGCTGTGTTTATTTCCTCCACACTTGACCATTTTCAGTCTAGATCTCAGAACAGTAAATGTAAAGAAATCTGAACATTTGGCTAGATAACTTTGAATTTTGAATTGTGTCTCTTCGGAACAGGATTTATTTTCCTGGTTCGTTATAGCAGTTCTTTATATTTTAGGAATGGTAAAATCTTTGCTTTGCTAATAACATTTTTGACTTATAGAAGATAAGCAAGTAAGGTTTGAAGGTGTTAATTGATGTATTCAAGGTACGTACAAGTAGCAAAATCCTTACTAGGTGATAGGTCTTCTGATGCCAGTTTTTGGTGTTTGTTTAAAATGTGTCATCATTGCCTTTCTTGAAATGAGGCACTTAGAAATCCAATAAATAGATGTGAGAATAATTGCACCTTGAGGTTGCATTCCTCTTGAAATATTCTGAGTATTCCCTGTATCCTGCCCCATAGGAAAGAAATTTCTTGCTTTTTCCTAAAGACTGTGTGCTGATATAATTCCTGACACACAGTAGGTCCTCTGTAAATATTGTAAATGAATGAATGTGCAGTATCTTATGGTTAGAGTGATATAAGACATCATCTCTGCATTCAAAGAACACTCAGTCTTGTGGAGGTAACAAATGAAAGACAGATAAAATAACACAAAATGGGATGAATGTTATAATGGAAATAAGCATAGAATTAATCTGATATCTTAAAAAATGTTAGATAGAATTGACAAGGACTACAATCCCCTTTCTCAAATATATTAGCTAGGAACACCTCATCTTATAATATGACTTTTTTTCTTTAGTGAGAAGTAATAATGAGATGAGAACCACACTGGTTTTGGAGTTAAATATACTTGGGCTTAAGGTCCAGCTTTACTACTTTCTATCCAAATAATCTTGAATGTGGTAGCATCTTTGAACCTGAACTTCTCTGCCTATTCATTTCATTAACAATGTCTATATCCTAGACCATTAGAAGGACCAAATGACAATATATACAAGGTGTTTAGTTCTTAGAAGGTGCTCTGGAGATCTTGGTTCTTTTCCTATGCTCCTTAAATAAATTATCTTAAGTTTTCCCCATCTTAAAAATTACCTGACATTTTTGTCCCTGATTATATCTTTTTGAAAACTATTAAGAGTATATTATCTTAATTTGACTTTCCCTGTTAGCAGAGTCAGCAGCATATCTTTGCCCTAGGACTGTGTACCTTTGTCTTACACAGACCAATTTAGAGACAGAAATTATGTACTGACTTTAAATTCTTCAAAAATACAGATGACACATAGCATTTTAAGTTCCCAAGATCATAGCACTAAATAATAATTTAAAATACTGAATTGCTGCTTTATAGAAGTTGTACAATTGTTGAAGAGATGGCTTTAATAAAGATAACATGGGATTACGTTGCCTGTTCTTAAATCATAACCTGATTTCCTAAGTGGGTGTTAGAGACATAATATTGATCTGGTACACTATGCAGAATAGGTAACAACTGCCAATTCACTGAAGCCTGTTTATTTTGAAATCTCATGTACTTTCTGCTGCGGTAATGTGACAAGGACAACTCTTAGGGGCCCATGTTTATATTTCCCATGAAGTAATTATTCTAACTTCACAAGGAATTAGCTCATCTACCCCATTTGGCTCCGAATTATAATTGAGATATCTTATTTCTGTTCCTTTTCTAGAAAACTTTGTACTACCATGATCTCTGTTTATCAATTACTTATAGTTCATATTGCCATACTAAAAAGAGGTATATCAACAACTTTACTTTTAGAAAGTATATTGGGTGTTCCCAAATAACTAAATTATTAATTTAGTAGTAGAATAAATGAAGGTGATTTTTTAAAGCCATAAATCCTTATCTTAAACTGAATGGACCTTATCAAATATTCTATATTCAATATTTTGTTGAGCATAAGAAATTTAAATTTTCAGTGCAAGAGTGTTCCCCTTTCTCTGCATCCTCCTCAATATCTGTTGTTTCCTGTGTTGTTAATATTGCCCATTCTGATAGGTGTGAAGTGGTATCTCCTCATAGTTTTGATTTGTATTTCCCTGATGATGAGTGACGTGTTCTCCTCTAAGATTCTGATGGATTCCTGTCTCACTTATTAAGGTCTTTCAACCATCTTGAATTTATTTTTGTGTATGGTATAAGTAAGTGATCCAGTTTCCTTCTTCTACATGTGGCTGTCCAATTTCTCCAATACCATTTGTTGAAGAGACTATCTTTTATCCACTGGATATTCTTTCTAGCTTTGTTGAGGATTATTTGACCATTAACTTGTGGGTCCATTTCTGGGTTTTCTATCCTGTTCCATTAATCTATGTGTTTATTTTTGTGCCAGTACCATACTGTCTTGAGGATTACAGCTTTGTAATAGAGCTTGAAGTCCAGAATCATGGTGCCTCCAGTTTTGTTTTTCTTTTTCAGAATTGCTTTGGCTATTCAGGGTCTTTTATGATTGCATTTTGCTTCAATTTTAGGATTGTTTGTTCTAGTCCTTGAGAAATGCTGGTGGTGTTTTGATAGGGCTGGTCTTAAATGTATAGATTGTTTTCACTAGTATAGACATTTTAACAATATTTGTTTTTCCAATCCATGAACATATAATGTTTTTTTTATTTCTTTGTGTTGTCTTTGATTTCTTTCATAAGTGTTCTATAGTTTTCAGAGAACAGGTCTTTTACCTTGAGTTAGATTTATTCCTAGATAACATTATTTTTGATGCAATTGAAAATGAGGGCAATTCCTTCATTTTTTTTCTCTGCTGCTTATTGGTATATAGAAATACAACAGATTTCTGTATATTGACTTTATATCCTGCAACTTTGTTGAATTCATGTACTAGTTCTAGCAAATTTTTGGTGTAGTCATGTTATCTGCAAATAGTGAAAGTCTGACATTTTTTTTTTAAAGAGTTTATTTATTTGACAGAGAGGAACACAGCCAGAGAGGGAACACAAGCAGGGGGAGTGAGAGAGGTAGAAGCAGGCTTCCTGCCGAGCAGGGAGCCCGATGTGGGACTCGATCCCCAGTCTCTGGGATCATGACCTGAGCCAAAGGTAGTGGCTTAACCAACTGAGCCACCCACGCGTCCCGAAAGTTTGACATTTTCTTCACCAATTTGAGTGCTTTTTTATTTCTTTCTCTTATCTGATTGTTGAGGCTAAGACATCCAATACTATGTTAAATAATAATGGTGAGAGTGGATATCCTTGTCTTGTTCCTGACTATAGAGAACAGTTTTTTCCCCATTGAGGATGATCTTACTGTGGGTCTTTCATATATAGCCTTTATGATGTTGAAGTATGTTCCATCTACCCCTACTTTGTTGAGGCTTTTTGTCCTCAGAATGGATGCTGTATTTTGTCAAACACTTTTTCTGCATCTATTGAGAGGATCATGTGTTTCTTAGGCTTTCTTTTATTAATGTAGTGAATCATGTTGATTGATCTGCAAATATTAAATCAGCACTATATCCCAAGAGTAAATCCCAAGCTGGTACAATCACTTTGGAAAACAGTATACAGTTTCCTTAAAAAGTTAAAAATAGAACTACATGGGTGCCTGGGTAGCTCAGAGGGTTAAGCCTCTGCCTTAGGCTCAGGTCATGATCTCAGAGTCCTGGGATCAAGTCCCACATCAGGCTCTCTGCTCAGCCGGGAGCCTGCTTCTTCCTCTCTCTCTGCCTGCCCCTCTGCCTACTTGTGATCTCTCTCTCTGTCAAATAAATAAATAAAATCTTAAAAAAATAAAAGAACTACCCTATGACTCAGCAACTGCACTACTAGATATTTACCGAAAGCATACAAAAATACTGATTCGAGGGGCACATGCACCCCAGTGTTTATAGCAGCATTATCAACAATAACCAAATTATAGAAGAAGCCCACATGTCCATTGACTGATGAGTGATTAAAGAAGAGGTGGTATGTAAACATAATGGAATATTACACAGCCATCAGAAAGAATGAAATCTTCCCTTTTGGAATGACATGGATGGAGCTAGAGTATTCGCTAAGCAAAATAAGTCAGATAAAGACAAATACCATATAATTTCACTCATATGTGGAATTTAAGGAACAAAGCAGATGAACATAGGAGACCCTTCTCCTAAAACAAGAGAAAGGGGAAAGAAAACCAGAAGAGACTCTTAACTGTAGAGAAGAAATTGAAGGTTGCTGGGGGGGAAGTGGTTAGGGGATGGGCTAAAAGGGTGATGAATATTAAGGAGAGCATGTTGTGATGAACACTGGGTGTTATATGTAAGTGATGACTCACTAAATTCTATACCTGGATCAAACAAACAAAAAAATTGTCACTGGGAAAAAATGAAAAAAAAAAAAAAGGAATTTCGTGTCTGCATACCTTCACTAAGAGTCATCTTTCAAGGTGCAGTCGGATGACATTTTCAGATAGCCTAGATAACAAACAGGATGTACAAAAAACTGATAATCAAGGTGTCAGAAAAGCTGGGCAAATAATATCTATCTAATTTTATTCAGTTGGGATATGTTAGATTTCTGGATTCTTAAAAACTTTAGCCTCAACCCCCTCTCTCTTCCTTGTTCCAGAAACAAATAAATGTTATGAAGCCCCAAATCCATCCATGTTTTTCAGGATTTTCTTTTTCTCACCACATTATCTTTTCTAGCCATGGATAGCCACTTATCAGCTCTTATCTGTAAAGTCTGGGTGGTTAACTTCTCAGAGAAAGTACAGGACCTTCACTAAAGTCTTATTACCATGTTTTTTTGTTTTTGTCTGCTTGGACTTAGTGCTTTCCTTCTGATATCTGGTGGCCTCAGTTTGGATTTACTCTTTCTTTTGCTTCCTGTTTCCCAACTGTCTCTCTGCAATTTGATTTTCCTCCTTGCTTTCTCCTTTTCTGTTGGGTCCTCATATTATAGATTACATGGATGCTTCTGACTTTCTATATTCTTCTGCCCATATCTCTGTGTTTACCTAAATTTTGAAACTTTCCTTTTGTTTTGGTCATTGGACTTACAGGTACAGATCTAGCTATTTCTTGTCAGTGTCCCTTCCTACATGCTTTTCTTCTCATTATTCACTTGTTAGTAAAAATTACATTTTTGGAGAAATTCAAGCAAAAGATTTAATGGAAAAAAAGTTGAAAGTAAGAATTATAACATAAAAATGTACTGTCTGATTTTGATAAATGAAAGACTTTCCATGACAATGATGCCAGTTGAAATTATTGTCCTTTCTTCCCCAACTGGAAAGGCCAGATTGGTAATATACCCCATATTAGCAAAATACATAGTCAAGAAATATAAAAATTTATTGGTGGGAGAACCAACAGTAGGGATTAAGCATCATAAATGAAAAGCTTTTAGAGTGTCAACGTAATATTTATATTTATTTTAAAGAATAACGTATCAAATCAATATAATGTTGGTGATCTTTTATGCATATCAGATGGCAAAAACTGAAAATTACTTTCCATTTACCAGTTCTTGCTTTCAAAAAAATGTAAGTATCTGTTCTCCTAAAGTCTACATATGCTGCTCATTAAATTGGTCTCATATTAAGATGTTCTCTTCTATGTGGAAAATTCTGTTAACTTTTTTTCCTATATCTTTTGTTCAAATATTTGGTGCTCATACCAACTCTGTTCTTCATCCATGGATACTTAAAGTGCTTTTATTAATAGTCCAGTAATTCAGTTTTAGGTAATTTTACTGTTTCTTGTTATGACTTTACCCCCCAATTCAACTTTAGTAGCATAGGGTGCCCACCTTAATTTGTGATCATACCCTCAAGTAATATTCCAGATGTATGGATCAAGTTTCCTAACTTATTCCCCTTCTGCATGATTCCGGACTTTAATAACCTGCTTGGAGACTATTATTTTAAAATTTGGTCCTATCTTGCTAGACACCCTATGAGCCTTCTCTCTGCTGTCACATATTCCATTTGTCACTGCCTGCTAAGCAGTTCAATGACTGCTTAGAAAGTCACACATCAATTACACCAAGATTCTATGAACACCTTCCTTCCTCATTGTTATCACTTGCCATACAGCAACTCCCTTCCCAACTATTGCTGAAGCACAGGTTAGGGCCTTCAGATCCCTCTGAGGTCAGATCCACCTAGGGGGAAAGAGGATTCAAAATTAAGTCAGAATCTCAGTTTTCCAACATGCTCAGGATTCTCAGACAAAAAATGAACTTGACTTTCACCATATTTCAGTGATGTGGTGGTGGGGATGAAAAAGAAAGAATGAATTATATTTCTGTTTAAGTGGTTCATTTGACAGAACTTCATGGTTGTTTCCATGAAGCAAAGGGAGAAGTTGAGTATGACTCAGGTTTCTGGTTTGGGGAACTGGGTGAATACTGGTTCACCATCTTTTATCTTAACTGTTGCAATGACTTCCTATTAGTCCTTGCTCTCTTCTAACCTCATCTTTCTAAACCACATACATGACTTCATCTTAACTGCAGGGTAAAGTCTAAATTTTTTGTAGTAGTTGCCTTTCCTCACAATCCAATTCTATACTTAATGTTCTGGTTTCTGCACATCATCTTACTCTGAGCAATCACCTGCTGAGCATATACCTTGAAACACAGAATTCCCTCTGTCTGTGATGTTCTTGCCACCATCTCTACCTAGAAAAATTTTGATCAAGGAAGCCTGGGTGGCTCCATTGTTGGGCATCTGCCTTCAGCTCAGGTCATGATCCCAGAGTCCCAGGATCGAGCCCCAAGTTAGACTCCGTACGTGGCAGGAAGCCTGCTTCTCCCTCTCTTACTCCCTTTGCTTGTGTTCCCTCTCTAGCTATGTTTCTCTCTGTCAAATAAATAAATAAAATCTTACAAAAAGAAAAAAAGAAAAATCCTGATCAGCTTTCAAGGTCTCACTGAAGTATCCTCTGTTATGCAGAAGTGGAGTCTCCACTAGGCTATAATATCACTAGGTGTAGATCTTCATTATTGGTCTTCTGCTATTGTATCACAATTTGCTTACATATCCCCACCATTAAAATACAATGTGATTCAGGTAATTAACTTCTAATATTATTCTCAAAAGGAGATTGTAGATAGTCTCTAGCTCTACTAATCACATATTCCATTTTACTCATTATTTCAAGTACATACTCAATTGACTATTTCAAATTTTTCAAAGTTAAGAAATATATAATTTGATGTGCTTAGTGTAAAAGTTTTTTAAATTACAGCATTATTTACTTTCCTATTGTGCTATATTTTGGATGTTGTTGTTTGCTAATGGGCCTAGGAAGAAGACAGTGACTTGTGAGGGGAAAGAATATTCTCTGGACACTTCAAAGAGAAACCTCCATGAAGGAGAAACACATACCTTATTTCATGTGGCTGCATTCTAAGAAATAATGGGATTACTCTGTACCTACATGATGCGGAATTAAAGAGAATTGCAGCAAAAATCTATGTCCAAGGTGGGCAAAGAGTTAAGAAGAGAAATGAAGAGCAAAGTTTGCAGCTGAGAGGCAAGAATTGGAGAAAGTAGCAAACAGGAGTTTGTTCAAAGAGAGATTTTGTGAAACTTCTGGCCGAGGAAACCCATTTTTTAGAGTGTCTGTGGCCCTGCTCATGTATGGATACAAATGGGCAACTAAGTGATCCTACAGTTCACAATAGCTCAAGGATAACACTTTTCTGGATCTTCTTGTAGGCAGTAGATTTTCATTTCTAATGGTAAAGTGTTTTGTGACCACTAACTATGGTTTTCAGCAAATTTCACATATGTATATGTATGTATGCAGAGAGAGAGACAGATGCAGAGGGAAACTGATTTATTGCAAGGACTTGGCTCATACAGTTATGGGAGCTGACAACTCTGGAATCTGTAGGGCAGACCCCCAGTTAAAGCTCTTGAGTAGAGATGGATGTTGCAGTATTGAGGTAGACTTTTTTCTCTGGAAAAACTGTTTTTGCCTATAAAGAGTAGACTGTCAACTAATTGGATAAGACCCATCCACATTTTTGAGGGTAATTTCCTTTACTTAAAGTCAACTGAGGGGTACCTGGGTTGCTTAATTGGTTAAGCATCTGCCTTTGGCTTAGGTCATGGTCTGATGGTCCTGGAATCAGGCTCTTTGCTTAGTGGGGAGTCTGCTTCTCCTTCTGTAATATCTATTGCTTTCACTCTCTTTCAAATAAATAAAAATAAAATCTAAAAAAAAGTATAATTTAAAAAAGTCAGCTGATCATAGATGACCACATCTACAGAATACCTTCATAGCAATATCTGTATTAATATTTGATTAAATAACTGAGTGCTGTATATAGCCTACCTAAGTTGACGTATAATACTATGAAAGCCCACCTCTTGTCATCTTGGCACTTACACATATATCCTTAAACCCATAAAATCTCTAAATAAAGAGAGTAACAAAGTCCTATTCTTGCCTAACACAATACAACTATCCTGCATACCACCAAAAACACACTTTTCCCCCAGAAGAGAATGTAAAGTTCTTGGGTGATATTCCTTCTTCTCAGTATCTCATAATTCAGTACTGTGATATAAAGTTAACTACTATTATTGCACCTTGTGTTATATGATGGGGGGATAAGGGAGGCAAGAAAAGCGCCAAGTGTAAATGTATAGATGCCAAGTAAGATCTCTGATCCATGCAAGTCTGATTTGGCAATCTAATTTTTTGTGTGATCTCAAATATTAATCTTGACTTGAAGCCAAGCTTTACTCTTTTCTCATTAATTGGTAAGCAAATAAGACATAAGATTATTGTCAGGTTTTTCTTTCCAGAGTAATTTGCATACCATATGTCAAAAGGGAAGTTGCAGGCAATTAAAATGTTCCGCAATAAATTGTAAATCAGTCTCCAGAATTTAAGCCCAACCTCATGAAACATCAAAAAGAAATAGGTCATAACAACTGAGAATACAACCATAAACAAGATAGGTTTGGTCTTGTGAAGTACTACCAGGAGGATGGGGATAGAGAGCTTGTCAGAGCTTACTAGAATAAAAGAAGGCATGTGAGTCTTAGAGGCTAATTAAAACTTGTTAGTATTACACGCTGTGTTTTATAAGTCTGACTTCTGCTGGTTGCGCTTATTTTCCTTAGGGTTTACAGAGCTACTTAGAATATCCCAGAATTTTTCAGATTGTCAAATATAAGAGTTTATTTTTGCTTAGGGTGAAGACATCTAGGGAATATCACACACTATTAGACTCAGGGTAATGGAGACAAGAGTAATCATAGTAAAAACATTGCCTATATCAAGAAATATAATGGAACTAGGTTACTGTATTAGTGAGCATGTAGTGGGAAAAATTGGGTTAGATTTATTCCAGGAGTATTACCAAAAAGAGTGAGTTTAATATTACCAGGAAAAGGTAATTTTTGAGACCAGTCTTTAGAGAAGTATGTGTAATCCTAAAGAAGAATGGAGTTATCAAAGGCCTTGAGCCATCATGAACGTGATAAAAGACCACTTCATTGCCCATGAAATTTAATCCCCACTGTTAAGACATATTACAGCGAGATGCCATGATATATTTTTCAATGTAGATCTGATCTTTATTTTTAATTAATAATATATGGCAGCAATATCTGAGAACTGATCTATTATTTATGTATCTCTTTTTAAAAGTCATTCATGCATTATATATTCAGACAGAAAATTCCTCTTATTTTATTTGAAGTTAGTTTTCAATAGAAAATGCATTAAGATGTTATCATATACCCTGCAAAGGAAAATAAATACAATGCAATTCACAATTCTCCCAGATATGTGCATGTCTTACATACTGAGAGTTAACAGCAGTTAAATGGTTCAGACTGACTTTTCACAGTAGATTTTTCTTGATGTTAAAGATTTTTATTTAGAGATAAGAGGCTGGTCCATGTGTCAGTTTAGGCTATAAATAAGAATTACAGTAAGGAAGAATGAAACATTTTAAAAAATGCATTTCCCTAACTTATTTGTGTACTTTTCCAGGGAAAATTAACATGATCACCCAAGCACTGAGCACTTGTAAAAATAATTTTAATGAGACATTATATAAAAATTTGATTCAAACTGTGTTCATTAGCACTTAAAATGTAAAATATCTCACCCAGCTGTCAATACAAACCCTCTGCCAGGTTCTTCAATGGCTTAGAACTATTAAACAGCAATCATGTAGCATTATTATTAATTTGTTTTCTTATCAAGACTTCTCAGTAACATTGGAAAAGGTAAATTAGATCTGGAGCAAACATAAAACTGAAAACTATAGTAAAACAGTGTGGGAAGTATGCTGAGAGAGAGAGAGAGAGAACTAAACACATATTAATCTCTATATGCCTGAGACTACTTCATTCATTCAACATTTATTTAACCCTTCTACTGGCAAACTGTGGTTCTAGGCACTCAAGACACTTGGTTCTTTGAACCAAGGAACAATTTGCCTGTCTCGGAGCTTTCATTCAGCCTTCAGGTGGTTGGAATTTTTAAAAACAGTAAGTTCAACAACAAAAAATGAAATCTTCAGTCCTAATATGAGTAGTAAAAGATGTTGAATATTGTTTATAATTGTAATTACTCTTCAAAAGCTTATTAAACAAAACTTTTCAGAAAGTGTTATAATAAATATTTGCATTTCCTCTACAAAATTCAGAGGATGCATTATTTTGATTGAGATGTTTCCAATGAGTTAGCTCTTTTTTAACACTGTCTTTACAACCCCAAGCATCAAATTCAAAATGGACACATTCGTTCAGTTATTCAGGCATCTTACAGATTCAGAATCTTACAGATTCACATCAAATAAAAAAGCAATCGTATCCTTAATTATTTTAGGTCACAATTTAGCAGTTGGTAAATTACTATTCTGGATGTTTCAGAAGCCCTATATGACACGTTACAAAATACAGATTTTTTTTTTAAACAACTGCATTACCTTATTTATTTATTTATTTATTTATTTATTTATTTATTTATTTTTCCATATGATCAGAGAGTGAGTCAGCCCTCTGATATTTCATAAGGAAAAAAAATCTTTCTTTGAAAAGTACCATTATGTTGAAAATTTGTGCCATTTCTTTCTTTGGACAGCTCGTAACCCCTAAATTATTCAATCAAAATAACATTTTTCCTTAATTACTGAAGTAATATTTGCTCAAATCAGAAAATTTGGAAAATACTGAAAAGCTAAGAAGAGAAAATTCTGAATGCCTTTCATAAGCACTGATAGGAGTTTTGATGTGTGTCTTTTTTTCCTGCCATACTTTCTGTCACATAGCATATATAACTTCATGCCTTATCATGCAATATGTGTAACTTTAAACTCTTTTTAGTTTGTCTTTTTCCTTGGCAATCTTAAATACCTTCCTATGTCAATAAATATCTATTGTGGCATTTAGATTTTTCCATAAGTTAAAAATATTTGAAATGTATTAAAATACCACAGATAAATCTGTTTATTTTCTAAGAGTAATTATTGAAATTGGGAGTTTGTGGGTGAAGGCTATGCTCAGTTTAAAGGTTTCATTTGTATGTATGCAGGCATGAGTGTGAATGTACATGTGTATTTCCCTGAAGGCCATCTAGTGCTTTGTCCCTAGGTCTATAACCATCCATTGTTGTTCTGAACCTTTATAACTTATGTCAAGGTTTCTCCTTCTTACTTCCTTTAACATTGCCTTGCCTTCCCTTTCGCAGAGGAAACAGAAGACATTAAGAAAATTCCCTCAACTTCACTCCCTCACCTGACAAGTTAGTTATATGTTTTGCTTAATACTCTTAATTTTCCTCCTTGCTCAGAAGCTTTTTTATTCCTCTGTGGGCGATCTTACCTTTTGTTCTGAACTCTGACACCTTGTATTATATCTGAGGGTCTGTCCCAATGTTTGTCAAAGAATTTTTTCATTTTTCTATCTATTTTTTGGCAAAAAAAAGCACTTTTCATTAACATGTATTTTATAGCCATATAAATATTGACAGAATCTCTGATAATTCTTTCTTTCAAATTCATGAAATTGATCATTTATGTTTCCTAATTTTTTCTTCACCAGTTATGCTAGGAATTTTTCAATTTTGCTAACTTTTTGAAAGAACTAATGATTCTAGTCAGAAGTTTTCCTTTGGGGGCACCTGGGTGGCCCAATTGGTTAAGGGACTGCCTTCAGCGGATTGAGCCCCACATCTGGCTTCCTGCTTGGCAGGAAGCCTGCTTCTCCCTCTCTCAGTCCCTCTGCTTGTGTTCCCTCTCTCTGTGTTTCTCTCTGTCAAATAAATAAAATCTTAAAAAAAAAAAGAAGTTTTCCTTTTGTAATTTGGGTTTTTGTTTTAATTGATTTCTGTTCTTATTATTATTTCCTATTTTATATATTCTTTGGATTTAATTTGCTATTCTTGCTTCTTGAAATAGATGCTTGAGTTATTGAATTTCAGTCATTGTTAATTTCTAATATATACATTTAAGGCTATAAATTTTCCTCTAAGCAAGACTTTAGCTATACCCACAATTGTTGATATATCATATTTTCGTTTTCTTTCAGTTGAAATATTTTCTAATTACTTTTATAATTCTTCTTTTACCTAAGAGTTATTTCTAAGTATGTTGCTAAATTTCCAAAATATTTGAAAGGGGTGGTCTACTTCTATTTTAGCTTAACTCCACTACTATTAGAGAAAATTCTCCAAATTTTGTAAATTCACTGATACTTTCTGAAATTCATTTCATGCCCAGTTTATGCTGTTTTTTTGTAAATGGCCTATGTACATTTGAAAAGGCAGTATGTTCTGCAGTTCTTTGGTTTACATCGGATGTCTGTAAATTAGGTCAAAATGTGTTTCTACAAGTTGTGTTTTTCAAAAATTGTATGTTTTAAGATTCTGGTTTGCTTGTTCCAGCCATAACAAGAGTGTGTACTCAAATATCTCATGTTTTGGATTTGACTGTCTTCTTCATGTTCCGCCCATTTTTCTTTTTTATGTTTTGAAGCTAGAAGATTATATGCAGACAAATTTAGGATTGCTTTATCTTCCTTCTCAACTGATCCTATTATCATCATGAAATACCCTCATTATTTCTTGTAATGTTTTTTTCTTTAAAGGCAACTGTGTTAGATATCAATACTTAGATTAAATACTTTTCTTTGCCTTGTATTTGCATACATACATATGCATCATTATATATATATATATATAAATCACAATCACGATATATATGTATTTTATTGTCAATCCACCTGTGTCCTCAAATATGAGGTTAATCTGTTATGATTAACAAAAATTATGTTATTTTAAAATTCAGTCTAAAATTTTTTATTTCACTGACATATACAATTTATATTCAAACACATTTAAAGCACAAACATTTGTATTAATCTGAATCATATTGCTTATTTTCTTTGCATCTCATCTGTTTTTTTAATTAATTTTTAAAAATATTCTATTTTTGGGTGTACCTGGGTGGCTCAGTCATTAAGTGTCTACCTTTGGCTCAGGTCATGATCATAGAGTCCCAGAATCAAGCCCTGCATCAGGCTCCCTGCTCGGCGGGAAACCTGTTTCTCCCTCTCTCACTCCCCCTGCTTTTGTTCCCCCTCTAGCTGTGTTTCTCTCTGTCAAATAAATAAGTAAAAAATCTTAAAAAAAAAAAATTCCATTTCTGGGTGCCTGACTGGCTCAGTCAGAAAAGCATGCAACTCTTCATCTCAGGGTTGTGAGTTTGAACCCACATTGAGTATAGCGATTACCAAAGAACAAAAATAAATAAAAATATTCCATTTCCTTTCCTTATTTGGCTTACACTTACACATGTTACAGGATTTTTGCTCTTTTGCTAGTAAATGCTTTCAACCAGAAGTCCACAACTGTGATCCATGATCCCCAGCCTGCTACCTGCTATTGTAAATCATATTTTACTGAAACAAGTCATGCCTACTCTTTTACTCCTTAATAATAAATTCATTCACTCATTGTCCATGACAGCTTTCACATTACAAAAGCAGTTGAATAGTTATGACCAAGATTTTGTGATGCACAAAGACTAAAACAGTTATTATAGGTTCCTTTAGAGAAGCTGCTTGCTGACGCCTACTCTAGACTTGAATATGAATCCCAAATTGTTACAGTCTGTCTTAAATTAGTATTACCATTCCATGGACAAGGCAAGGTTTTCAGAACATTTGAATAATATTATTTCTCTTCTTTTTTTCTTGTATTATTTTTATCATGTGCTTTATTTCTATATATATTTGGAACTTCAAAGATGTTATAATTACTACCTAAAATAAACACTCATTTAGATTTACATAAATAATTATACTTCTGGCCATCTTTTCTTACCTTACTGCATTACTGCGGTTTCATCTAAAACAATTTTTCTTATCCCTAAAGAACTTCCTTTAGTATTTATCATATTGTCCATCTACTGGTGATAAATTCTTCCAGTTTGTTGATTGGTTAGTTTATTTATTTATTTATTTTGCCAGAGTGTGTCTTTATTTATTTTTTAAAAGATTTTATTTATTTATTTATTTGACAGAGACAGAGATCATCGGTAGGCAGAGAGGCAGGCAAAGAGAGAGGAGGAAGCAGGCTCCCCGCTGAGCAAAGAGCCTGATGTGGGCCTCCATTCCAGGATCCTGAGATCATGACCTGAGCTGAAGGCAGAGGCTTAAGCCACTGAGCCACCCAGGTGCCCTGTGTGCCTTTTTTTTGAATGATTTTTTTTTTTTTTTGCTGATTATATTATTCTGAATTAACAAAAATTTTCTATTAGCATTTAAAAGATGGCACTTCATTATTTCTAGACTTCAATATTTTCTGTTGTGTAACCAGTCATTGAAATACAGTTGTCATTTTGAAAGTGATCTGTCTTTTTCTTTGGCTGCTTTGCATTTTGCTGCTAGCAATTTTCCAGTGATGTTGCTCTGATTTTTTCTTTGTTGTTCATGACTGACTTTACAGAAGTTCTTGAATTTGTGGTTTGCTGTCCTTCATTTGTTTTTGAAAATTCTCAACCATTATTATATCCTCAAATATTACACCTTATAATTCCTCTCTTTTGTCACTTTTTTGGACTCTAATTTCTTCTAGGAATTTTTATCATTGTGTCTCCTCTCCTTTTTTTCTGCCTGTGTTTCAATTTTCCTGTATTCTTCCCATTTGCTAAGACCTTGATCTGTAGTTAAATCTATTTAATTATTAATTTGAGGTAATTTTCAAGTATTAGTATTTTTCAGTACTAAGATTTTTAAACATTTGTTTTATAGCTCTTATTCTGAGGAAATTTTCATCTCCCTTTTTAAACTAACTATGAGTACTTTAAGGTTCAAGTTTATAACTCAAAAAACTAAAGCAACCATGTGTGTCTTCTTAGTGTGTGTGTGTGTGTGTGTGTGTGTGTGTGTGTGTGTGTGTGTTTCTTCCCTTGATTTTGGACATTTGTTCTTATTTCTTGACAAGACTGTTAGAGTTAATAGATTGCTGGATGTTACTAACAAAAAATTGTGGAAGCTGTGTTTTATATCTTCCAATGGATAGAATATTTCTCTCCTAAGCAAATGGAGTAAGATCAGCCAACTTTGACTAGTTAAGGCTAGTGTATTTCCAATTTGCACTTAGTTAAAAAAAAAAAAAAAAAGAACTTTTCTAGGTTGTGAGTAGAAAGCCTGAAGTGTTTCCTTTGGCTTTTTCTCTTTGACAGGCCCTAAACTAATTTTTGTCTCCTCAGCACTTGAAGACCACAAGAATCCCTGCTTAATTTTTTGCCACTTATCAACCACTTTCTGCTTGGTTTCTGAACATAAAACTCTGTGCATTCACAAGTTAGGAATTCACAAATGTATCTTGGGAAAATTGTGATCTGTTGGATCTATTTTTTTGTGCCTTGTTTTATTCTGAAAAAAAAAATTGTGATCTATCTGTTGGATCTATTTTTCTGTGCCTTGTTTCTTTTTCTGTCAGTCCCAGCACCCTTGATAATCTTGAACTTCTAATTGCCCCATGAGACTGCTGTATTTTTTTTAAGACTTTATTTATTTATTTGACAGAGATCACAAGTAGGCAGAGAGGCAGGCAGAGAGAGAGGAGGAAGCAGGCTCCCCGCTGAGCAAAGAGCCTGATGTGGGACTGAATCCCAGGATCCTGAGATCATGACCTGAGCTGAAGGCAGAGGCTTAACCCACTGAGTCACCCAGGCACCCTGAGACTGCTGTAAGCTTTAACATACTTCCTGCTGTTCTACACCTATATTTTATGGTAAGAATCAGCAGTTCCCAAAGGTGTTCTGTGGCATCTTGTATAGTTTCCTGCTCTCTTGCATTTCCATTTTCCTGAGGATGTCTTTTCTCATATTTAGTTTGTCTTGTTCTGCAGTGTTTTGAAGAAACAGACTTTAAATATTTATTTAGATTTGCAGTTGTAATTGACTTTGGGAGGTGAGGGTGAGATGGGGGTTTGGAGAAGTTGTAGCCTGAAACCATCTCCTATAACACACCTAGAAGTGATATTCCTACTTCAGTGAATTTTACTTTAGTTTTTAACTTCATCACACCTGCTTTCTTGAGGTTTATTTTATTGTCCTTTTTTTTACTCATTAACTTGAAAGCTTTCTTTATCTGCTTGCATTCTTTCTTGTGTATTTTTTTTTTAAGATTTTATTTATTTGACAGCGAGAAACACAGCTAGAGAAGGAACACAAGCAGGGGGAGTGAGAAAGGGAGAAGCAGGCTTCCCGCCGAGCAGGGAACCCAATGTGGGGCTCGATCCAGGATCTCCAGGATCATGACCTGAGCCGAAGGCAGTCGCTTAACCAACTGAGCCACCCAGGCGCCCCTCTTGTGTATTTTTTTAAGTCTATGTATTTTCCTCTGAACATCACTTCAGCTGTATATTACCAGGTTCTGATTTTTGCTTTGTATCCAATTCCCCTTCCCTAACCCACCATCGTGAATGTTTTGAAATTTCCCTTTGGATCTCATATTAAACCAAAAGCATTTCAAAAAGAATGGTATTGTTTTAATATTTCTAGATATGAAAGCTTTTTTTCTGGTTTTGTTACTAATTCCAACTTTATTGCATCCTAGGTAATGAATACATTTATATTTTTGGAATTTGCTGAGGCTTTTCTCAGCTTATGATACGAATTTAATGACTGTTCTCAATGCTTGAAAACAAAATATATTCTCTGTTATTATTTACTTCCTTTACTGGTTTGGGTCTCTGTTTGCTCTTCTTTTTCTAGCTTCTTTAGGTTTAAGATTAATTGTTTATTTTAGATTTTTCTTGTTTCTTGTAATAGACTTGTATTGCTATAACCTTTTTTATTTATTTATTTTAATTTTTTTTAAGATTTCACTTATTTGACAGAGAGAAATATAGCTAGAGGGAACACAAGCAAGGAGACTCAGTGGGAGAAGCAGGCTTCCCATCGAGCAGGGAGCCCAATGTGTGACTCCATGCAGGGCTGGATCCCGGACTGTGGGATTATGATCCAATCGGAAGGCAGACTCTTAACCACTGAGCCACCAAGGCACCCCTAATCTTCTCTTTTACAACAGCTTTTGCTGATGCACCACTGTGTTTTCATTTTTACTTGTCTCTATTTTTTTTTTAATTTTCCCTTTCATTTCTTGGTTGACCCATTCATTGCTTTAGCATGTTATTTGGCCTCCATATATATATTTGTGTTCTTTCCACACTTTTTCTTGTAATTGATTTCTAAGTCCATTCTAGTGTGGTTGGAAAAGATGCATGATATGATTTCAGTCTTTTTAAATTTATTGAGAATTGTTTTGTGACTTAATATGTGATCTGTTCTGACAAATGTTCCACATGCACTTCAAAAGAATGTATATTCTATTGTTTGGGAGTGGAATGTTCTGTATATATCTGTTAGGTCCATCTGGCTCAATGTGTCATTCAAAGCCACTATTTTCTTGTTGATTTTTTGTCTGAATGATCTAACCATTGATGTAAATAGGGTTTTAAAGTCTCTTACTATTATTGTATTACTGTAAACTTATTTTATGGATATTAATTGTTGCTTTACATATTTAGATGCTTCCATATTGGGTACATAGGTATTTTCAATTGTTATATCCTTTTGTTGGACTTTCGCCTTTATTATTATGTAGTGTTCTTTGTCTCTTGTAACAGTCTGTTTTAAAGTCAATTTTGCTGCTGTGCTCCAGATTCTGCCTCGCCAAGTAGAGAAAGTCAAGTATCACATGGTTTCACTTACTTGTGGTGCATAAGGGGTAACCTAGAGGACAGTAAGAGAAGGAAAGTAAATGGGAAGCAGGGTAATCCAGGGAGAGAAATGAAACAACAGAGACTTTGGACACAGAAACAAACTGAGGGACTTGGAGGGAGGGGGGTGGGGGGATGGGAGAGCCTGGTGGTGGGTACTGGGGGAACCTATTGCGTGGAGCACTGTGTGGGGAATGGGGAATGAATCTTGGAACACTGGAAAAAAAATTTAAGTAACAATAAAAAAAATAAAATAAAATAAAGTCAATTTTGTCCAAAATAAGTATTGTTACCCCCACTTTGTTTTAACTTCCATTTCATGGTAAATAGATTTTCATCCCTTCAACTTAAAGCAAGACTCATCTGTATGCTGCTTATAAGAGACTTTACTTCAGAACAACATATTACTTTAAATAAGCTAGGCCAATTATCTTGATTGATATTTTAAAGAGATTTGATCTTAAATTTTGTATTGTTTTACGCTATGCCTTCTATTTATATAACTGTGCTTTTTAAAAATCTTTCACTTTGTAGTCAGTTTGCATTGTTTCCTCTGAAAATTGGAAGCTTTTTTTTAGCACGTCTATAAATTTATACATTACTTTTTTTTTAAAGATTTTTTAAATTTATTTGAGAGAGAGAAACACAGCCAGAGAGGGAACACAAGCAGGGAGAGTGAGAGAGGGAGAAGCAGGCCTCCCACTGAGCGGGGAGCCTGATGTGGGGCTCGATCCCGGGACTCCTGGGATCATGACCTGAGCCGAAGGCAGTCGCTTAACTAACTGAGCCATCCAGGCACCCCTATACATTACTTTTATACTCTATGTATTTATATTGCATTACCTCTGTATTATTAACAAAGATAAAATTTTCATTCCTCTCTTCTCAACCCTTTTCCAGTCTAAAAAATTGAGTTTACTATATCATTTTTGCTTTTGGTTAACTTTGGGCTGTTATACCTACATTTTTAAAAATCAACATTAAGTGATATTATTTGACTTCCAGGTACTATAAATAAGGGAATAATTGCAAGTGCAATGAGCACACACACACACACACACACACACACACACACACATATGCACACGCACACACACTTCTACCATGTAGTGTCATTGTTGTTACCCTATTTCTTCTTTGCAGTCATCATGTACCTAACATGCCAAGAGCAAGCACATGTTATTCTTTGCCTGACAACTTTTTCTGATATGTTGGCAAAGTTATTTGCCCAAGTACTGGAGAATTAACCTTTCTTAATTAATGCCGAAGAAAGTTGGTGGAAAATCACACTAGCTCCCCTAGTTCTTTATTGGGAAAACTCCAATGTTTGTTCTGCATTTTATCCCAAAACAGCTCAATGGGATCAAGCCCCAGTTGTCCATTACTTAATGATAGACCTTTAATGGCAACTTCCCTTATCTGTTGACTTCCTCATTTTCTACTGGTGTTTACTGGGATCACCTCTCTTTTAAAACCTGCTTTCACTCAAATCTTTATCTCAGAGTCTGCTTCTTGGGGAACATAATTTGAGATATACGCCTATCCTCCTTTTTCTCTAAACTTCCATAGTTAACATCATTTCTTTTCCCTATGATAAATAGAATCAGTGCTTATTGCTTTAATATTTAATCTATCTCTTATCTGGCTAAATTTCAATCTACAACTAGTTTTTTCAAGGTCTCAGTGGAGTAATATTCCCAGAGTTCTTTTATTTTGAAAAAGTATTTATTTATTTATTTCATTTATAGTAAAGAACAATTTAGTGGTATATAAAATTCTTATGTAAAAATTAAATGTATAGCCCTACTATCCTCTTGTGTTTAATATTACTAGAGAAAATTACATGTATTAATCCACTTTTACATGTATTAATGTTTAAAGGAATAACTTTCCTCCTTGAAGTTTAGAGACTTTGTTATATCTAGTTTTTATAATTTTCAGATATGCTATGCTATTTTGATATATAGCTGTAATATTTCAATATCTGAAAATTTTCTTAAACTAAATCTTTAAATGTTTACTTGTTACATATACTTAGATTTCCTTCTTTGAGGATTACAATTATGCCTATATTGAGTATTTTTCTTTTGGCTTCCCTAGCTAAACATTTCCTTCCATATTTTTTAAGTGATCTCTACACCCGGTGTGACTTGAATTCACGATGTTGAAATCAAGAATGCACGTGCTCTACTGACTGAGCCAGGAAGGTGCCCCTCCTTCCATATTTTAACTCTTCATTTCTATTTTATTCAGCTTATATCTTTCTGTGCCTTATATATATTTTTAGCAGTTTCCAATTTTTTTGTATTGATTCCAATTTCTTATTTCAGTAATGATTAGGTTTTATTCCTTCTACTTCTTTTTATTTTTTAGCATAAATCACCTTTGCTTTATCTTTTCATTATATCTGAGTATCTCTTTCCTGAGATCTTGTGTCCATGCTTTAAATTCTTAATATATAGGGGAGATAGTGGCATTAGGATTCTAGAATATTAACGATAAGATATTTGATTTCAGGGTGCCTGGGTGGCTCAGTGGGTTAGGGCCTCTGCCTTCGGCTCATGTCATGATCTCGGGGTCCTGGGATCCAGGCCCGCATCAGGCTCTCTGCTCAGCAGGGAGCCTGCTTCCTCCTCTCTCTCTGCCTCCCTCTCTGCCTACTTGTGATCTCTCTCTCTCTCTCTGTCAAATAAATAAATAAATAAATACATACATACATATCTTTAATAAAAAAAGATATTTGGTTTCAATTTTTATCTTTTTATGGCAATAATTTTCTGAGTTTTTATCATCTGATTTGTTTTCTATTCCCTCCTTCCTTTTTTACTCATAATATTTTTGTATGTATATACATCTTTATTCTTGCTCATATATTTGAGAAATCTTACCTAGTAAGGGACCTGTGATTTGATCCAGATTAACAGTTATTTTACATGTGATACAGAATTAACCTTTTTTCTTCTAATCCAACAGGTAGGAGATATTTAGGCAGATCTTTTTGTAGTGAAGTATTGTATATCCCCCTTCTATTTACCAGGTGGACAGATTTTTTTCTTCTTAATGGGACTTCTCTAAGTAATTCTTCATTTGGCTGTGTCCCCTACTTTTCAAGCATGTTCATGTGAGGGAATTTTTTTTAAGCCAACTTTTGATTCTCTGTCCACCAATTGCAAACAAGAGTAGTTTGTATTGAGTATATAGCTTTTACTTTAAAAGTAGTATCTGCTAGATTTTTGGTGACCAACTGTCATAAATACTCTCACTGCATTTTTTTTCCCTCCACATCATCTACCAATTTGTAGTTTTGGGTTTTGTTAGCTTATACTTTATTTGAATCTGGATTTTGCCTGTTTCTTGCTTTTTTTTTTTTTTTTTTTTTTTTTTTTTTTTTTTTTTTTTTTTTTTTTTTTTTTTTTTTTTTTTTTTTTTTTTTTTTTTTTTTTTTTTTTTTTTTTTTTTTTTTTTTTTTTTTGCATTGGTTGATGTCCAAATGGAAAAGGGTGCTGACTTTTCATCATCACCTTCAAGCTGATTGTCTGTTCTGCATTTTGATCTTAGATTTTAAAAGCATAAAGGAAGCATAGAAAACTTTGTGGTCCAAGAATTTTATTTTGCAAAAGGTGAAATTCAGGCTACAATAAAATGATATTCCCAAATCCAATACAAAACCTCTTATAAATAACAAAATAAAAACCAATGCCAGATCTCCTGACTCTCAGTCTAATCCCATTTCAGCCATGTGAACTATTCCATTTCAAAATTTATAGTGAAATCTGTCTCAAAGCAAGTGACTTGTTAGCAAGTTAGGAAAATATTTGTAAACATTAGAAATGTGGACACATTTTCCCAATAATCAAGAGATAATTTTCAACCAACATTTCTACTATAATAAAAAATGACATAGGTCCAAATTAAATACTACTTTAATTTTAGTGATTAATTATGTGACGATCTCAGATTATGGTGGAATTATGTTGCTGTTGAACACTGTGGTAGGCAGTAGACCAGGAATGTCTGGTTCACTCTTTCTCCAGAGTTATCCGAAATAAATAAAGGCCATGTGCACTTAATGGCTATTTGCGACTTTGCTGGAAATACCCATGAATTTGTTCTGGACATGTGGACTGCCTGTGACTTAGAATAAAACCATTTATCTCCCTAATCCTAAATTTTAATTTATTAATTCAGAAGTATGAATTGTGCTAGGTTCAGTTAAGTACTGGGTGGTAAGTGTTGAAAAAACAGACAGTATCTCTGCTTAGAGCTGACATTTGTGCTGGGAGGCAAACAATAATCATACCCATAGGTACATAGATAGAATTGAATATTGTCATAAAAAATGAAAGGAGGAAGTAAGTAAATGTAGTTCCCTCATTTCCTTCCTGTTATTCATGCCCATGTTTCAAGAGCTCTGGAGGCTGGAGGGGAATAGTTTTAAGGATTGTAGAACTGCAGACTCACCATCTACATATTATTTCAGGTTAGAGATAGACAGTATTTCAACACACAGGGTCTACATCATTAGCATAACATGGACTTCATATTGTCCTGTGCTTATGTATTTTGAATTTTATTTCATAATGTATTGCTGTGCTATTGGGTCTGAGTAAAGTGCCAAAGCAATAAGCCTGCTCATGAGCTACTAAAAGAGTGATGGAGATGGGAACAACATTAGGTATAGTGGAAAAAGAACCTTCTGTAGTGATATTTAGGTTGAAATGTAATTGATGAGAAAACAACAGCCTGCAAAGACCCCAGGGTAGGGCATAAGAATAGCAATAGGCTTCATATGTTTGAAACTCAGAAAGAGGATGGTGTAGCTGGAATATTAAGTGGAAGACAGAGTGATGAAAGATAAGATTTGGGTAATGGGTAAAATGCAAATCGTAGAGGTCCTTGAAGGCATAAAGGGCTATGGACTTTACTGTCACTATAATAAGAAGCCGTTAGTGTTGGTTTTGCTTTGAGTTTTGGTTTTTGGGCCCCACTGCAGATTCTAAGGCCACATAAATGAAAATACTGCTGTAATTTCTGCTCTCAAGGTCTTAAAACATCAACAGCTTTGGTTTATAGTATGAACTTTTATTTCTTATTGCTTCTACCTGAAATCAAATGTCTTAATCAAATGTCTTTCTGTGACTTTATATACCTATGTGTATATAAATGAATTATTTCTTCCTCTCTTATTCCATTTTATTGGTGTCTATAAACATATTTACTCTATTCAGTTTAACTTCTCTTTTATCCTGATTGCTTGGCCAGTATACTCTCTATCATCTTTTTAAGGGAGTTTTAACCCAGAACATTGAATAAATGATGGCTGTGACCATATATATGGCAGATTTCCCATATTATAGCTCAGAACACTGGATGCCTATGTTGTATTTTAAATTAGACTGTGAATAAGGTACCATGCTTAAATTACTCTAATCTGTCAATAACCAATTATATTATTTTCTGTGCCTATATTATACACATATCTTTATAAAAGTTTTTAACTTGCCTATTGCCACGTAAGCAAACTACCCCAAATCTTAGTGGCTTAAAATGTGTTACTTCCCATTATTCAGCAATCTGAGCTGGGCTCAGCTGGGTGGTTCTTCTGTTCCATGTGGTGACTGCTGGTGCTTGAATGTCCAAGTGGCTTCTTTACTCACCAATTTCACTCTTCAGCTGGAGGAGTGGTTATAATAACTAGGTACTGGCTGGATAGCTGGGTGACTTTAAGTGGTGGCTCTGGGTTCCAAGAGAAAGCATTAAAATACCAACTCCAATGTGCAAGCCTTACTAAGCCTCTGCTTGTATTTAGCCTATTAGTGTTCCAATGGTCATTCCCTGAATTGCTGTGAAAAGGAGCTACAAAAGTGCATGAATAACTGGTGCATTAGTGGGTCACCAGAATAGTACCTCCCATTTCCAAGAGGAAGTCCTATTTAGCTTCTGATGATCACATGTTTAAATCAGGGTTAGTCTGCACTGCATGTGAATTCAATAGAACAATTTCTCCAGCATGTAATACATGACTACATGGGTTCAATAAATGGCTGTGATTTGGGCAAGGACTAGGGAAACCATTACTGTGAACACTTGATATGGTAATGCAAGGTTCTTCTTCCTGACGATCTTTCATTCAGTGGGCTCTGACCTATGAAACGGCTGAGATTTAAAAGCTAGTTTTCGTAAATATAATTTGAACAATCTATAGATTAAACAGTATCTTGTAGACTGTCTATTTATTTTGTTCCAGAAGCTCTGTGTTCTATTAATCACCTCTAAAGATTTCTTCAGATTAAGCTCCCCTATTCGTCAT
Source organism: Spilogale gracilis (assembly GCA_004023965.1). Taxonomy (NCBI): domain Eukaryota; kingdom Metazoa; phylum Chordata; class Mammalia; order Carnivora; family Mephitidae; genus Spilogale; species Spilogale gracilis. The sequence continues at coordinate 27,425 of PITA01004816.1, forward strand.
GCCAGACCTTCTGTTAATCACAATTATTGTGCCCATTTTGTTTCTGGTGGTTAAAATGTCGGATTGCTTATTTTGGGATCCTATCATCCCTTTACTACCTAGGATCCTCCTTATGTAAAAACCATGGCCTTTAGATGACAGCTGCTACTAAACTTCTTAACAATTCAGGTTCTTCTCTCAGTAACACATTCTTTGTCACTTTGATAAACAGTGTTCCTTGGGCTTCTTCATAAAGTAGTCATCTCATGAGTTTTCTGTATGCTGTAATATATCATCTTTAGCAAGCCTGTCTGAACTTTTAATCCCCTTTACTCTACCATTTGCTACAGCAATTCTACTCTATGTAATATGAGCCATCAATTTCCCCAAGCTTCACATTTCCAACTAAGCAGTATATTAGCACCATTTCCATCTCCTGAGGCTTCAGGATGCTAAATACTATATCTCAGGAAGGTGAATCCATTTTAAAGAACCATCCATTATTCAAATTTATGTCTCCCTTGATTTGATTCACCTTCTTCAGGATCCAGTCCTGAATCTTGCTGGTACATGTTGACTAGGTCTTCCATCTTTTGACTTATAGACCTTTCTTCCTTTAAGGAGCCTATTCTTTTTTACCTGATCATATTGCTGCTGGATCCTAATTATTAATATGGTGGCCAAGAGAGAAAATGGAAATAAATAATGTGGAGAGATGAAATATCTTGTTTTCTAAGGCACAAGCTTGTGCATTGTCAAGCAAGGAGGATGTGCTAGCCTTTTTCATGGAGAAGTGATATAATTCATTGGCATGGAGTTGAGAGGAATCTGTAGTTTAAAATTTTTAAGCGTTTTGACCCAGAGATCCAAATATCACCATCCGAAGTTTCAGAGTCCATTCATTCTCAGTCAGACCCCTGATCTTGACATAGCAGACTTACTGGAATTGAGGATCTGAACTTCTCTGGAGTCCTGCTACTCATAAAATTAAATCTTGGACCTGATCCTTAACCTTCTCTGACCTCCAGCCACAGGGAATGAAAATCTCTTTATTCTTTATATGCTTCTCTAGGAGGCTTGGTCTTTTAAAATTTGTTTTATATTGATGATTAATCACCCTCCACCATTTGTTTTCTTCTTTCAATGAATCAATGGTTTTTGCTACAGCCATCCAGTTCTATAATCCTTATCATTACTATTTTCCTCCTACCTCTCATATGTCTGAGATATTGCAGCCATCAGTCACTGGCATCCCATCTCAGTTCACCACTGAAAAAAAGTTTTAGCAATTACACTAAAACCATATGCCAGGACCTGTCAGTGCCAGTGCTGATGTCCTCAGGGCTGGAGTGGGATCCAACTCCAAATTTCATTTTAGAGTATGCTTCCTAGGGATGCTCCTGGTACCAACTGTCATAAATTCTCTGGGAAATACATTCGATATTTACATATAGGAAGTTTGTTGAGAACTATTCTTATATGTAACAACACACGTAGGGGATAAGGGAAGTAGGATCAGGCAGAGGAAGAAGTTGAACAAATAAGCAGTTGCAACAGAGACCTTAAGTTATACTTTCAGAAGTTCTTGTGCTGGATGACCCTTCAAAGATGTCCCAGTTGTGAGATCGAGCCCCACATTGAGCTCCCTCCTCAGCAGGGAGCTTGCTTCTCCTCTATGTCTGCTCCTGCCCCTCCTCGTGTTCTGTATGTCTCTGTGTGTGTGTCAAATGGTTGCATAAAATCTTGAAAAAAAAAAAGTCCCAATTGGGTAAAGGGTCCAGCCTTTTAATCCCACATTAAACTCCCACTGGAACCACTTCTGAATATAGGTTGCCTTATAGGGAAAGTGAACAATCTTCCCTGTAAGGCAACGAGGCAGCTTCTTTTCTGCCAAGGACAGTTCTTAGAGAGAACACAGTTGTGAGCTATACTTAGTAGTGGGGAGGTGCATGCGGCAGGACTGAGGAAGTGACTTGCGATACACCACAGTGAGCAGTTCTTTAGCTCATTGCTACAGCCATATTTAGGTTTCTCAAACTGATCTCTCAGAGTAGACATGTATTTTTTAATCTACCCACATCGCTTCTCTTTTCCTTCTGGGAATAACTTTTACCTTTTTCTAGGAAATTATTTCCTTCTCCTCCAATCATGTGCTCTGAATTAGTGTAGCCATCTTCTTAAATATCCTAACTCCTTGTCCAACTGTTGTTAATAGTCCCAAGGATGAGCACCTAACCTCAGCAAGATAAATTAGCATGCTCAATACCTCCCTCCGTAATTGCAAAGATTGTCTCCTGGATCAATCTAGGTCAATTAAAACCCCTCTTTATGAATTTTTGTAATAATTTTATTGAGATATAATTCACGCACCATAAAATTCACCCTTTAAAAGGTGAATATACACCCTTTAAAAGTGTATAACTCAGTCATTATTTGTATATTCATCCAGTTCCACAGTCAACCCCACTATCTAATTTTAGAATATTTTCATCACCCTAGAAAAAAACCTGGAACTCTTTAGCAGTCATTCTTTATCTAACCCTTGGCAATTACTAATCTACTTTGTAACCATAACCCCTAACCTTTGGCACTTACTAATCTTTCTGTCCCTAAGGATTTGCCTATTATGGCCTATCTGCCTTTTTTACATTTTATGTAAATAAAATAATACAATATGCTGCCTTTTTTATCTGTCTTCTTTAAGTTCGCATAATGTTTCCGTGTTGAACTGTGCATTAGCACTTCATTCTTTTTTATTGCAGGATAATATTCCATTGTATATTATACCGACTGCATTTTTTAATCCATTTATCCATTGTTGGACATTTGGGTTGTTTTCACTTTTGACTATTATGGATAATGCTTCTTTGAATACTTGTATCTCATGATTTTCTAAATTTGATGCCAGAGAGATCAACTTCAGTTTGCCTCAGCTGAGCATGTTTTTAACCTTTAAAAAAGCTATTCTAGAATAAGAGAAAACAAGTAAAGGGAGAGAGAACAAGTCCTTTATTTCATTTTCCTACAAAACCTGATTAGTTATATGATCAATTAAAATATTTTATTTTTACATAAGCAGCTTAGAACTGGGTTTCTGTCATGTGCATACAAAAGAGTTCAGGTGAATACATGACTTCTGATAAAACCTTAAGTAATACTACCAGCGCGGAAGCTGTTTAAATCACAGAAAAACATCTAGAAAAACTTACAGGGGTTTCCTCTTAGTACCTCCCTCATCTCTTTGTGGAAATAACCTGTTTTTGGAAATAATCTCCAGTCTTAAAGCACTAACCTCCAAAACTTACTTTGCCCAGAACGCTCCCTAATGATACCTAATAATCTCTTACATTTTAGGCTTAAAAATTTGTTTAATGCCTTTATTTAGAGTTTCTTCCTTGTAAATTAAATTGTCATTAGCTTACAATCTGTCTTCTTCACTAGACTAAAAGCTCTTTGAGACCTTAGATTTTTCTTGTTCAATATTGCATTTCTAACAGTTCTCATGGAAATGTATTCAACAAACACTTATTAATTATTATATGTTAGTCATCTATTCTATACAAGACACCATGATAGGCCTGGAGTTAGAAAAATGAATAATATCCCAAGAGGTGCTTACATTTTATTATGGGAAGTCTATAATTAGATCAATAAGAATAAATTATGTAACTGTTTTTATGGTAAAAATAAAATATATACAGGGAACATACGAAGATGGAGCCAATTCTACTCAGAGCATTGAATCTTAGATTAATAGGCAAATCCACTCTTGAGCCCAAAGAGGAAATCCTCTTTGGATTCTGACAAGTATATGCAGTGGTTAAACAAGGGTTAATCTATACTCTATGTGAGTTCACTAACTAGTCAGTTTCAGATTCACAAAGGAGCCACAAGTCTTAAACTAATCTGTATTGTGATTTCTAGTTCATTCGGACACATCTCAGATGGTAGATCTCTTCTTCCCTTAGTGTCTGAATAGGAATTAGGTAGCTAGGCCTCCTGGGAACAAGAAGGATCCTAGCAGACTAATAGGCCATTCTCATTGTTTGTGCTTATTTGGGAGGGGACTATCCAAAACCTTGCATAATAAGTACTTCTGCAAGCAGTGAAAAAAATGACACACTTCCCTCACATGGAGCTTCTTTCTTCTTTAAGGTCATATGTCTAGTTAAAGAAAAAAAAGAAGTGGTGGGCCAGGTGGAAACTGCAGTCTCTCAGTTGGTCACTGAAATCATATACCTTTTTACTAAGTGCAAAATATATGTAAGGGGAAATTATCAATGCAGCTGGTGTCTGTCCACTTCAATCAGAGTTTTAAGAAAATAAGACTGAAAATATATTTCTTTTAAGGCTATTATAGTAATGAATAAGTTACAGTAAAGATTTATAAAGTAAAATGAACTATCTCTATATTACAATAGTTTTACCAATCTATTATAATTGTCTTATTTGTTTATTTTTCTGTAATTTGAAGTTCCCTTGTGAAAATAGTTTCAATGTTCCAAGGGGTACTTTTCCTGAATTAAGACTACTTTGGAGATTGTGTTTTAACTACTTTAAATTGGTCAGGTATAAGGATAATTGAACCTCAGGGAGAATTTCCCTTACCGCAAGGCCAGGCCAACTTCTGCATGCCCTTCTCTAATCTGCTAAACATCCCATATAACCCATTGCCTACTCTATCATATTATTCCTTCTCTATGATAATATTGGAATACTTTCCTACAATCATCCTGCTACTATTGCTATTATTTGTCTTATGGAAAACATTCCAAGCAGAGAAATCATGGTCATGACACATAGCAAATATTCAACACATAATTGGTGAGTTCCTGGATAATAATCCATTATGATTGTTTTGAATATCCACCTTTTTTTCCAAATTCCTTAGTGCAATTTCATGGCAACAATTCATTATATCTATAAAACAAAATTCTTTAACTTTTAAGTTGAATTTTTATCAATCCTGTCTGTTAATTATTATACTATTAAGGGCTCTTCATGAATTATATAGTTTAGCATCTGTAATGACCATCCATTATATATCATATGAGAATATTAAACACACAGAAGACACTCAGTAAACATTTATACAGTGAAAATACCTTTTCTTTTTAATCTTAATTTTTTAAATTATTTATCTTCTATTCAGTTATTCTTCAATACTAATTTCAATCTTCCAAAATAAAAGGCACATTTTTTTAATCAGTAGGAAATCAATGTAGGAAAGTTTATACAAAATGTTTTCAGTAGCACAAAATTAAAGATATTTCTTGGATTTCTCAGTCAATTTTTCAAAACGCTTACCTACGCACATTTTTAGCCATTTGACAAATTCACTACACCTTTTACTTTCTATTTTTTGACTAATGAAGCTACCTACTCAGAGGTAACAATGCTCATGTCCTAAACTCTTATCTATTTCCATATAATTTTAAATGTTCCTCTCCTATGTACATTTGATGACCTAGACTCACAGAGAAATCATCCCTGCCTTCTCATTTCTTCCAAAGTATATGTGGTTTGGATTCCAGAAGATCTTCATAAAGAAATCTTTTTCATTGATCCTTAAAGAGTTCCTGGAACTCTACATTCTTTGAAACTCCACATTCCAAAATGTATGTGTGAGTGTGTGAGTGTGTGTGTGTGTGTGCGTATGTAGAGGTTTCCCCACACAAATTATTTTTCAGACATAAGCAAGGCGTCTGAGAAATCAACTAAATTCTGACACTATTTATCTAGAGACAGCATGAGATTCTACTTCAGGATCCTCTACTTCAGACATGATTCACCAACAGAGGTTGTTACCTAGGTTTCTGAGCTGCTGGGGCTGGTTCAGAAGTTCCCATGAATCCCTCCTAGGGTTCAATTAATTTCCTAGAATGGCTCACAGAATTCAGAAACATTTTACTTCCTAGATCACCAATTTATTGTAAAAAGGATAAAAATCCAGAATAGCTACAGAAAGAAAGGGATAGGGAAGTTATGTGGGAAGGAACATAGAGCCTTCAGGCTCTCCAAGTGTGCCCCTCTCCTAGCACCTCCAAGTGTTCACCAACCTGTAAGCCCTCTGAACCCAGTTCTTTTGGGTTTTTAATGGAAGCTTCATTATATATGCATGATTGCTTAAATCATTAGCCATTGACAAATTCAGCACCCCCCACCTTCCCTCCCTAAAATTTCCAACCTTCTAGTCATGTGGTTGGTTCTCCTGGAAAACAGCCCCATCCTTGGGTACTTACAAAAATGATCTAATTAATGTAACAAAACATATTTGTATCACTGTCAACACTTAGTAAATTCCAGGGGCTTTGGGAGCTGGGGACACAAACCAAATATATATGAGAAGTATATGTTGGTCATCTGAATGACCAAATATATATTTCTTATAAATTGCAATATCACAGATCCCAGCAAGGATGGCCTGAGATTTCCCCCAGCATTCGTCAGAGGTTCAGGATGCATGACTTCTATAAGAGGTCTTGCAACAGAATGTAGAGCCTGTGCCATTGAGAACACCCTGTCCTAAAACCTCACAGATACTCACCAAGGCAACAGAAGTCCTCCACATGTGTCCTCTTAAAAGATGAATTGGTACCACACAGCTAGTCTCTCAGAAGGTAAGGAATTAACTCTAAACTAGCCACAGGAAAGGAGCAAAATAATTCTCAGACATCTACAGGAGACATTATTCTTTTGATACTGGTTTCATGTTACAGACATTTCAGTTATTTGCTTTTGGAGAATGAAGACTTCATTTTATGTAAGAATTCTCACCACAAAATGGCACTTTCTATTCTTATCCCCCACTTTTTTTAGTTCTTGAGAGATTCTATTATGCTAACTACTTTTTCTTCTCTGAATGTGTGTTTCAGACACTGATGGCAATGACTTGCTTTTTGCATCATAGTCCAGGATGATCTGACTTCAGACGGAAACTTAGTCAGTTGCTTCAAATAAATATCCTCATTTTCTTTTCTTCTAAACCACTACAAGGCTACTCACTAGCCTATGAAATTATATGGTATATGTAGAAAATAATTTCTCTATTCTCTTCCAATTCTTGGATTGTGTCAAAGGGACACACTTCTTAGAACCTGCCCTGAGCACAGTAATAGCTAGTTACACCACTGGCTAGAAACATGATCTTTGCTTCTCCTTCTGTTGAAATTTGTCTCCAACCACTTCCTGTTATTGTCTTCTTGTTCCAAATGCTCCCAATGTCAATTTTTCTTTCATATAATTTATTTGCAATGGAAACTGCCCCAACAATCACATTACTTACAAGAATATTCTTGATCCATCCAGTGGTTCAAAGGTATTTTTCAATTACTCTATATAACTGTGTTGTATTACTTTATCTTACTTACTTTATCTATTAAAAAAAGAAAAGATAATATATACAAATCTAATTATCACCACAAATCAAAAACCATTAATACTCAAAGAATAAAGAGAAAGATTTTTTAAAATATTTTATTTATTTATTTGACAGACAGAAATACAGCCAGAGAGGGAACACAAGCAGGGGGAGTGAGAGAGGGAGAAGCAGGCTTCCCGCTGAGCAGGGAGCCCGATGTGGGGCTGGATCCCAGGTCTCCGGGACCATGACCTGAGCCGAAGGCAGCCACTTAACCAACTGAGCCAAGAGAAAGATTTTTAACTGAAAGTGTGTACCTTTTAATCCCCTTCATTTATTTCACCTATTATCCCCCACCCATCTAGCAATCACCAGTTTCTTCTCTGTATTTATGAATTTGTTTCTGAGTTTTTGTTGTTATTGTTGTTGGTTTATTTTTTAGAACCCACATATAAGTGAAAACATGGTATTTGTCTTTTTCTGTCTGACTTAGTTCACGTAGCACAATACCCTTCAGGTCTATCCATATTGTTGCAAATAGCAAGATTTCATTCTTTATTATGGTTGAGTAAGATTAGATAGACAAATAGATAAATAGATAGATACATAGATATAGATATAGTTGATATAGATATAGATATAGATATAGACATAGATCTCACATCTTCTTTATCCAATCATCTATGGATGGACACTTAGGTGGCTTTTATATCGTAGCTACTGTCAATAATACTGCAAGCAGAGAAGTACATATATCCTTTTGAATTAGTGTTTTTGTTTTCTTCAGGTAAATATCCAGAAGTGAAATTAGTGAATCACATGGTAATCTTATTTTTAATTTTTTAAGGAATCTCCATACTGTTTCCCATAGTGACTACACCAACTTACATTCCCACCAACAGTGCATAAGTGTCCCCTTTTCTCCACGTCCTCTATCAAAACTGGTTATTTCTTGTCTTTTTTATAAGTCATTCTGATTGTGGTCAGGTGGTATCTCATTGTGGTTGATTTGCATTTCCCTGATGATTGGTGATGTTGAGCATCTTTTCATGTGTCTGTTGCCCATTTCTATGTCTTCTTTGGAAAAATGTCTATTCAGGTCCTCTACCCATGTTTTATTTCAATTGGATTATTTGGAATTATATATTTTGGATATTAACCCCCCATCAAATATACCATTTGCAAATATATTCTCCCATTCAGTAGCTTGCCTTCCTTTTTTGTTAGTGATTTCCTTTACTGTACAAAAGCTTTTTAGTTTCTTGTAGTCCTAATAGTTTATTTTTGCTTTTGTTTTCCTTGACTGGGGAGATATAGCCAGAAAAATATTGCTAAAGTTGATGTCCAAGAGATTACCACCTGTGTTTTCTTTAGAAGGTTTATGGTTTCAGGTCTCACATTGAAATCTTTAATCCATTTTGAGTTTATTTTTGTGTAAGGTATAAGAAAGTGGTCCAAGTTTATTCTTTTGCATTTTTATATGTAGCTGTCTAGTTTTACCAACACCATTTATTAGAAAGACTGTCTTTTCCTCTGTATATTCTTGCCTCCTTCATTATAGAGTGATTAAACATGTAAGCATGAATTTATTTCTAGGTTCTCTATTCTGTACCATTGATTTATGTGTCTATTTTTGTGCCAGTACCATACTGTTTTGATTACTATAGCTCTGTAGTAGAGTTTACAATCTGGGATTATGATACCTTCAGCTTTGTTCTTTCTTGAGATTGTTTTGACTCTTTGGGATCCTTTATGGTTGCATATAAATTTTAATTTTATTTGTCTTCTGTGAAAAATGTTATTGGTATTTTGATACAGTTTGCATTAAATCTGTAGATTGCAAGCACCTGGGTGGCTCAGTCATTAAGTGTCTGCCTTCGGCTCAGATCATGATCCCAGGGTCCTTGGATCAAGTTCCTCCTTGCTCGGTGGGAAGCCTGCTTTCTCCCTCTTCCACTCCCCCTGCTTGTGTTCCTCTCTTGCTGTGTCTTTCTCTGTCAAATAAATAAATAAAATCTTTTAAAAATATCTGTAGATTGCTTAGGTAGTATGAACATTTCAACAATATTCCTCTAATCCATGAGCATGGTAAAACTTTGCATTTATTTGTGTCTTCTTCAATTTCTTTCATCAATTTTTTATAGTTTGGAGTGTAAGTCTTTCATATCCTTGGTTAATTTTATTCCTAGGTATTTTGTTCTTTATTCAATTTTAAATGGGATTGTTATCTTAATTTCTCTTTCTGTTAGTTCATTATTAGTATATAGAAATGCAACAAATTTCTGTATGTTACTTTTGTATCCCTTAACTTTACTGAATGGCATTTTTTTTTTGGTGGCATCTTAAGGGTTTTCTGACTATAGTATTTTGTCACCTGCAAATAGTGACAGTTAAATTTTTTTCTTCACGGATACAGATGCCTCATTTCTTTTTCTTTTCTGACTGCTTTGGTTAGTTCTTCTAGTACTGTGTTGAATAAAAGTGGAGAGAGTGGAAATCTTTGTCTTAGTCTTAAGTTTAGAAGAAAACATTTCATTTTTTTTTTTACAGGTAAGTATGTTAGCTATTGGTTTGTCATATATGGCTTTTATTATGTTGAGGTATTTTCCCTCTAAATCCACTTTGTTAAGATTGTTTATCATAAATGGATATTGAATTTTGTCACATTCCTTTTCTGCCTCTTTTGAAATGATCATGTGATTTTTTTCCTCTTACTTTTTTAATGTTGCTATCACATCGATTGATTTGTGGGTATTGAACCATCCTTGTACCCCTGAAATAAATCCTACTTGATTGCACTGAAAGATCCTTTAAACATATTATTGAATCTAATTTGCTAATATATTTTTTAAAGATTTTATTTATTTATTTGACAGAGAGAAACGCAGCTAGAGAGGGAACACAAGCAGGGGGAGTGAAAGAGGGAGAAGCAGGCTTCCTGCCAAGCAGGGAGCCCAATGTGGGGCTCGATCCCAGGTCCCCAGGATCATGACCTGAGCCGAAGGCAGTTGCTTAACCAACTGAGCCACCCAGGTGCCACCGAATTTGCTAACATTTTATTGAAGATGTTTGCATCTATGCTCATCAGTGACATTGGCCTGAAATTTCCTTTTTTCTTTTATTTTCATTTAATTTCTTCTCTTTTTTTCTTTTCTTCTCTCTTTTCTTTTCTTTCTTTCTTTCTTTCTTTCTTTCTTTCTTTCTTTCTTCCTTCCTTCCTTCCTTTCTTCCTTCCTTCCTTCATTCATTCTTTCCCTTCTTTCTTTCTTTCTCTTTCTCCTTCCTTCCTTCCTTCCTTCCTTCCTTCCTTCCTTCCTTCCTTCCTTTTCTTTATTCTGTAGTGCCTTTGTCTGGTTTTAATATCAAGCTAATGTTAGTGTCATAGAAAGAATTTGTAAGCTTTCCTTCCTCCACCATCATTTGGAATAATTTGAGAAGGATAGATTTTAACTCTAATGTTTGATGGAATTCATCTGTGAAGTCATTTGGTCCTTGACTTTGTTGGGTTTTTTTAAATTATCAGTTCAATTTTGTTACCAATAACCAATCTGCTCAGATGTTCAATTTCTTCCTGATTCTGCCTTGAAAGAATGTATGTTTCTAGGAATTTATCCATTTTTTCTAGGTTGTCCAACTTATTTGGCATAATTTTTCATAGTGATCTCATACTCTTTAAAAAATTTAGTGTCATTTAACTCCTCCTTCTCATTTATGGTTTTATTTTATTTTTTTAAAAGAAAAGCTTTTTTTTAAAGATTTTATTTATTTATTTGACAGCAAGAGATCACAAGTAAGCAGAGAAGCAGGCAGAGAGAGAGAGAAGGAAGCAGGCTCCCCGCTGAGCAGAGAGCCCGAAATGGGCCGAAGGCAGAGGCTTTAACCCACTGAGCCACCCAGGCACCCCTCATTTATGATTTTATTTATTTGATTGATTTCTCTCTTCATCTTGATGAATCTATTTAATATTTATAAATTTTGTTGGTTTTTTTAGAGAACGAGGTATTAGTTTCATTGATCTTTTCTTTTTATTTTTTTTTACTCAAATCTTAATGTTTATAAAGTACTGTGGTAGGTAAAGCAGAGAATAGGAACTTATGGACACAAAATATTTCTTAATAAACTGAGGTGGAGTGAATGGCATCTGGCTAGTAGTTAAATAACCAACAAAGGTGGCAAAGATATCACAAAAACCATCATCTTCATGAAATGTGAAGATTCATTTTCTGAATGGCTACTTGTCAGGAATTTTGGTTGATTTTTAATTCTCATATTTCCCTGAAAACTAAGGATTATTATTTCTATTTTATAGAATAAACTGAGGATTAATAAGGTGATGAAAATTGTCTAAAATCACACAGCTCATTACTGCAAGGTTGAAAACTTGACTCTAAAAACTGCAGTCTTTATCCAGCATCAGCGGTTTTCCATCTCTGTGCATAGAGACCATTGTGACATTAAGGAGTGGATATGAATTGGTATGTGCAGCTCCACACACCCAGTCACTTTCATCCAGGGTCCCTCAATGCCTTCCTATTTTACAAGGTATAATGAGTGCAGGCTATCTTTTGTGTCTGATACTGTTTAGGAAGGAATTATATGAACTACATGTTCCTATAGCTCTAACTGCCATATATCTTTTATTACTCAAAACAAGAAATTAAAAGATTTAAAAAAAGGTTTTTTTTTAATATTTTACTTATTTATTTGAGAGCGAGAGGGAGAGAGAGAGAGAGAGAGAGAGAGAGAGATAGCAAGAGAGCAAAAGCAGGGGGAACTGCAGAGGAAGAGAGAGAAGCACACTCCCTACTGATCAAGGAGCCTGCTCATGATCCTGGGATCATGACGTGGGATCATGACCTGAGCTGAAGGCGGTTGTTTTACTGATTGAGCCAGTAGGCATCCCCCCCCCAAAACAGGTTTTATAGACTGAATACAAGTATCATGTGTGTAAAATAGTAAAAATTATGAAATGCAGAGAAGTAGGGATAATAAAAGGCTTTGGCCATGTAAGATTTTATGCAGAAATCACTAGAAGTTCCACCATGGGTTAGAAGGAAAAAGAGAGGTGAATGCAGATAGATGTAATCCTAAAGAATTTTGCTAGGACCAAGGCTGATAAGCAGCTCTATATGTTGGTGTGGTGTACTAGCAGAGTTCTAGTCCGACAGATCGGGTTCTTCAATATGGATAGGTGGTACTCATGCCTACCAATTGTTATTTTAAAAACCATCTTTGATTCACCTTAGAAGGGAATGGAAAGGTAATGAGGCATGTTTTAAGCAGAGATGTTCCAGGTTTTATACTACATACTTTCCATTTTGAATCTCACACTACCTACCCGCAAGGTAGTTGCCATTATTTACATTTTATAGATTTAGAGAAACAGCTCAGAGTTAAAACTCTTTGCCTAAAGTAAGCAACAAATATTTTATAGGTAACTTCATTTTGCTATTTTGCTGTCCAGCATCCATTATTCTGTCCCCTTTTAAGAGTATGTTATATCTCTTTGATGTAAGAAATCTATACCTTATATCTTCCTCTTTCCAGATTGGTAGCCCATATCCTACCTTAGATTTAAGGAGTATGCAAAAGAATGTTAAGTTTCTCTATCTATAGTGATCCCTTTATAAGGGATCATGACCCCAGCCAAGACAATTTTAAATATAAGTAGAATTTTTGCTTGAGTGACTGGGAAAGGGACAATTTCTTCTCTTGAATCAGAGCTTATGGGGACATAGATCTGATAATACTAGAAGCCAATATAGAGGAAAGCCCATCTGTAAGTATACTGGACTATAGAACAGTTACAGTGAGAACAAATCTTTTAGATGCTTGTAAGTCCATATATACCTGAAGTTATAAACTTTCCCCTGAATTTTTCAATTGCATTGGCCAATTCACTCATGTTTTTACTTAAGCCAGATTGATTGATATTTTCTCCTACCTATGACCAGAAGAGTCCTAACAGTGTTTGGAAATGTGTGAAGGCATTCTGGTTGTTACTACAATATAAGGGTTCTACTGGCACTTAATGACCAAGGACCAAGGATTTTTAACATTTTGTTGAGATGCAGGAACATTCTGCAAAAGTAAAAATTATTCTACCCTAAAAGGCAATATTAGTTCCTAGAGAAAAACTAGGTTAGGTGAAAGGAAATGTGTATCACTTGGAAGAAATCTTTCAAATTATAGTATGCATGTAAGAGGAAACATGTATAAAGTTTAGGAGATAATGGGGAAACTAGTAAGTTTGCCAGGGGCTTTATATATAGCATTAACAGGATTTAATTCTAAAAGCTTTGCTGTTGACAATATATACAAATAATGCATTTGTAGTTTATTTCCAGGTAATGGGAACCCATGGAAGGTTTTTGAGCAATAGAGAAATGTGATAAAAAATTAGTTCTATAACCATCACACACCTACCAGGATGGCCATTATGAAAAAACAAACAAACAAACAAACAAAACCCAGAAAGCAATAAATATTGGTGAGGATGCAGAGAAAGTAGAATCTTTGTGTACTGTCGTTGGCAATATAAAATGGTGCAGCCCCTGCGGAAAAAAGTATGGAAGTCCCTCAAAATCAAAAATAGAATTTCCATGTGATCCAGCATTTCCATTTTTAAATTTTATTTTATTATTTTTTATTTAAATTCAATTAGCCAACATATGGTACATCATGAGTTTCAGATGTAGTGTTCAATAATTTATCAGTTGCATATAACACCCAGTGCTCAGCCCATCACCTGCCCTCCTTAATGCCCATCACCCAATTACCCCATGCTCCTACCACCTCCCCCTCAGAAACCCTCAGTTTGTTTCCTAGTGTTAAGAGTCTCTCATGGTTTCTCTCCCCTCTCTGATGACTTCCCATTCAATTTTCCCTCCCTTCCCTTATGATCCTCTGCACTGTTTCTTATATTCCACAGATGAATAAAACTATATAATTATCTTTCTCTGATTGACTTATTTAACTCACCATAATACCCTCCAGTTTCATCCACATTGATGTAAATGGTAAGTATTCATCCTTTCTGATGGTTAAGTAATATTCCATTGTGTATGCACACACACACACACACACACACACACACACACCCCACATCTTCTTTATCCATTCATCTGTTCATGAACATCTCGTCTCTTTCCACAGTTTGGCTGCTTTGCACAGTTTGTGGACATTGCTGCTATAAACATTAGCATGCAGGTGCCTCTTCAGATACTACATTTGTATCTTTGGGGTAAATACCCAGTAGTGCAATAGCTGGGTTGTAGAGTAGCTCTATTTTTAACTTCTTTTTTTATATAATAATTTATTTTATTTTTTCAATGTTCTAAGATTCATTGTTTATGCTCCCTCCCAGTGCTCCATGCAATACATCCCTTCCTTAATACCCATCACCAGGCCCACCCACCCCACCACCCCCCTCCCTTCCAAAACCTCAGTTTCTCAGAGCTGATCTTTTCTTTTGTTTCAGTCTCCACTTCCTTTATTTCCACTATGTTCTTTATTATTTCTTCTCTTTTACTAACTTTGAGCTTTTCTTTTCTTTTCATGGCTCCTTTAGATGTAGAGTTATATTGTTTAAGGTTTTTCTTATTTCTTGTGGTGGGACTATACTGCTATAAAATTCCCTCTTAGAATTGCTTTTCCTGGATCCTAAAGATTTTTAAACATTGTGTTTCCATTTTCATTTGTTTCGGGTATTTTTTATTTTCTCTTTAATTTCTTTCTTGACCCATTTGTTGTTTAGTAGCGTGTTGCTTAGCTTCCACATGTTTTTGTGGGGTTTTTTTTTCTGTTTTTTTTCTTGTAATTGATTTCTAGTTTCATACTGTTGTGGTTAAAAAAAAACATAATATGATTTCAATATTGTATGTTTATTAATATTTACTTTGTGGCCTAGCATGTTATCTATCATGGAGAATGTTCCATGTGCACTTGAAACAAATGTGTATTTTGCTGTGCCTCTTCTTTAATATATGTTTATTTAGAAGAATATACATTTTTTTATTAATGAATCTCCCCAAACACTCAGTTTATCATAGGCTAGATGAAAGATTAGTTATCATCTAGATTAGTTTCCTATTTCTGCTATAACAAATTACCACAAGCTTAGTGACTTAAAATAACAAAAACTTATTATCTTACATTTTGGAAATCAGAAATTCAAAATCAGTCGTACTTAGGTAAAATCCAAGTATCTGCTGTTTTCTTCTGAAGGCTTTGCAGGGAACCCATTTCCTTTGCCTTTTCCATCTTTGGGAGGCTGCCTTTATTTCTTCATTTATGTCTCCTTCTTCATTTTCAAAACACATTACTCCAATCTCCATTTCCTCACTATGTCTCTTCTCTGACTTTTCTGCCTCCATCATATAAAAACCCCTGTGATTATATTGGTTCCACCTGGATAATCCAGCCTACTCTTCCCATCCCAAGATCCTTAACTCAGTCCCATCTCCCTTGTAATATAAGGTAACATATACACAGATTCTGGGGATTAAAATGTGCACATCTTTAGGGAGACTCTTACACGGTTAGATTAGTATTAGATAATTAAGTTACACATGGAGAAAGATAAGAAAATGATGAAAGCCTCCCAATAACAACAAGAAAAGTTTTATTGCTAGGGAATTCCCTCAACCTTTCTGAGTATTTCATCTAGTTTTGAGTTAGCAAATGAGAAGTAAAATAACATCCTATGAGAATACCATATAATTCAGTGTTTAAAGATCTGGACCTGTTCTTCAAAAGGAAAATTGTCCATTATTATATAACCATGAAAAAGCAAAATATTGTTTCACTTTTACAACAGGTTACTGCTTTGGGGGAAAAAAAGTTTCATTTTTTTAAAAGGATCCAAAATCTAAAAATAGAAATGAAGCCAACAACATTAGAAAAGTATCCAATCTGCAAAGGGTATAGGAATCAGCCATAGCAACTGCAACAGGGCAACAGTGAATAACCTTACCTGTCCATTTATTGGAACACAGAATCAGCATGAGGCTCTTATAATCTCCACCAAGTGGGGTAATGATATCGAGGCCTTCAATATGCTGCTAGAAAAAGAATACAAGGGAAAAAGTCAATGGATCCAAGAGTTTGATATATTGAGAAACAAGAAACCAACTGTGGCTAGCATTTTTTTGTCATTCTGTCACACAGGTACAATCAGAAGTCTGCGATTACATGCTGCTGGTGTCATTCTGCCTGAAAAAGCATCTCAGTGTGAGAATTACTCAGTGCCTCTTCCCTGAGGACAAATGTGAAACAAGAGATAACCCAGCATTTCAGACAGTACAATTTCTGTAAGGGAGAACGCACAGGGAAATAAAGTCAACTGTGGCTAAAGAACATGCTTGACACTGAGAAACAAGACCAAGGAAGTGAAAACATTTCTAAAATATCTTTTCATAAATGCATGGGCAGTTAGAATACATGTAAGACTTAGGTCCCAGCATCTCTGTGTGTCTGTGATCTCTACACGTTTTCCTGTCTTTGTGAAAACAATGTCTACATACCCTCAGCCAAACAGTGCCAACATTTATAATGAATTATGAGTGCAGTTCATGCTTATTCTTAAAGATACAGATGTTTATTTCAATGAGATTATTTCCTGTGGGAAAGTAAGTGGGAAAACAAAAGTGACTTTGATAAGAATATAGGTATAACCTTGCCCATGATGTCCATGTAATCCTTAACAATGACTTTACATCACCTGAAAAGGAAGGAGTATAATAATAGGCCAGGCTATGGAATCAGATCTAGGATTAAAGTCTACCCCTGTTATTCAAAACTTTTAAAACCTAGAATCCTCATTTGTAAAATATAGTTAAAGCCACATTATTTTGAACATTGTGTAATACTTCATAGTGTTTGGCACATAGAATATGAAACGAAATAGGATAGCTGTTAACAACAACAGTAATAAAACACAAGATTAAACAGGTAAAGAAGCTAACCATTACCTCGTAACTTTGAACAAGAGTTGTATAATCCAGGCGCCTGGGTAGTTCAGTTGGTTAAGCAACTGCCTTGAGCTCAGGTCACGATTCTGGAGTCCCAGGATCGAGCCCCGCATACAGCCCCACATAGAGCTCCACATAGAGCCCCACATAGAGCCCCACATTGAGCCCCGCATCGGGCTCCTTGCTCGGTGGGAAGCCTGTTTCTCCCTCTCTCACTCCCCCTTGCTTGTGTCCCCTCTCTAGCTGTGTTTCCCTCTGTCAAATAAATAAAATCTTAAAAAAAAAAAAAGTTGTATTCTCATTCAACACCTAAAACAAAAACAAAGCTAGAAAAATTTTTGAACTTTAGTGGGCATTTTTTATTATTTTCTAGCACAAAGACTTATTAAATAGTTTGTAAAAACCAGCCCCAAATTTTCAACACAATTTTTGCTTTCATTTTTCTGTTTACCAGGATTATATTGATGTAAATTGTCCAAGCGATGATCTGAAAATGTGCTTAATTTTCCTATGTATTTTATATCTCATTGCTATGTGTATTAGAGAAGACAGTTTCATAAAATTGTATAGCTGGCAGAGGGGTGAATATAATTACTCCAAGTTCCTCATTTAGCAATTGTACAAGGCTCAGAAATACTCAGAATTTCCCTGGTTGCCTAGATAGCAAGGTGGAGAGTCAAGATGGCAACCATAGCCCTCTGATTTCCAGTCCAAGGCTGTCCCTACAAGAAATGCCCTCCATACGTGTGATAGACACAATCTGCTATCTGAAAACAATCCTTATTAACAAATCTTTGTGCACATGGAGGGAGTGAGCACTGTATATCTCCATGGAACAAACTGAAACGCCTTTCAAGATTTGGACACTTAATTGGGGAGCATAAGGTGGAATGTTTATATCTCTTCTTTCCTCTTCAAAAATCACAATTGAAATATTTGTGAAGACTATACATGGATAATCAGACAAGTATATATACATAACTATGTATATATATGCACACAAATGCATCAGTTTGGGCATTGTCTCCACAGTGGGTTGTTTTAAGACTTACATATTCCAAAGAATGAATTTCTAAAAATACTTTCCAGGGTTTATATATTCCGCGCAAACCAAACCCTCTGTCTTGACCTTATTGTACTGAGATCTCTTAGTAAACAGGTATTTATAGAAGACAACAAACTTCTCAATATATTATTTCATAAATTAGATAAAATATCTTGCTATATTAATTCAAATACAGGAAAGCAACTTAGCAATGACATATCTGTGATAGTTTCAAAATTGCTGTCATTCCACATATTTCTCCAAGGTTTCTTCATTATGGTATAACAAATTGAGTGAAGTGAAATCAGTTAACATTTTGGATGCTTTGGGTACTAAAAAAGACTTTGCCTGAGATAAATAGTTGCTCTTCCTTTTAGATTTCTTTTCTAAAAGGAAAGAGAGGGACATTTATGCCATGAATTATTACCAAATCTTCAAGTTGATCTTCAAAAGTATTTTCAATTTCAAAAGTAAATTACTAATTTAGAGATCGTGAGAGAAGAAGGGACATTTATATTAAGGCTCTGGGAAAAGTCTTAGTATTTCTCTCTTCAAAGCAAGCAAAGTAAACTCTCATCCGTAGAACCCATTTCAGTCCATATCTAATTTTTTACTGGAACCAGTTCTTACGTGGAGCAGGAGAGGGACATAAATTTTATCTGGGATTTTAAATCACTTTACAATTTGTGATTCTAGGCTACAAAGTCTGGGCAGAATGAAATATTAAAAACATTCAACTGCAGATCTACCTACATCATTATATCTTTCAATAACCAGATTTATATAACTATTACTCCCTTTCCCACATCGTGTCTACTTCTGGTGTCCCTATTTATTCCCGGAATCAGGGGACATGGTGGAAGACCTAGAATGGGTCAAGATTTGGAGTAACAGGAAACGTTGCTCTCAGGTATTCCCAGTGAAAAGGTGAGGAAGGAATGGGACCAGATAATGTCAGAAACCGGAGCAGTTTAAAAGCAGGCGAGCTCAAGCCCCGGTCAGTTTCACTTCCTCAGGCTCCGGGCGGGGCCAGGCGGTGGCCCCCTGGCCTGAGCCCGGGGGCTGCGTTTCCTGACGCGCCGGCCACAGCCGCGGGGGGTGCTCTGACGAGTGGCGGCGGCCGAGGAACGAGCTCAGGGCGGAGTCGGAGGCTCGACGGGCAGCCGTCCGCAGGCTGCCTGGCTTCGGCCGCCGCGATGCTGCCTACAGCGTCGGTGCGGGAGGGCGGGAGCCGGGAACTGGCCTCCAGCGGCCCAGCGCCCCCAGGTGGGTGTTCGCGCGTGTGGGCAGCCGAAGGTGGTGGCCGGCTGGGATCCAGCGGAGACCCAGCGCCCTTCCCCTCGGCGACAGTTGCGCTCCGGCCGCTAACGCCAGCGCGCCTCGGGGTCGGGCACCAGGGCCGCTCCTTCTTCCCGCTGGGATCCGCCGCTTGGCCGGCGGCGCGGCCGGTCCGTGACAGACGTCTTTGAGAGGCAGTCTGGCAGGGGCGAGGTGGGAGCGTTCTGGGTTCGGACCCGCGTGGACAGCCCCCTTCGGAGGGCTTGGAACTTCCCAGAGCACCTGGAACAAGGGGCCTCCAATTTCTCCAGACACATTGGGGCGGGTTTTAAGTGAAGCGCGTGTTTTAAAGTCATGCGTAATTCTAAAAGTTCTGTCAATGTGGTACAGCAAAACCGCCTGTTGGGTTTATCTGCTGGGCCTTACCGAGTCCCGCTAAATTGCTACAGATGCACTGTGATCCGCTTATCTAACTGGTTCCTCTGTGCAGAGCCTCCTCGCTGGGCGGGTTTTGCTGACTTGTTAAAGGGAGAAACCGTTGTTTATGGTGTTGAATACGTAAATGGATTTATAGATCAAGGCAGTTGCACTCAGTTCTTTCTGAGTCTTTCGAATGCATCTGTGAACTTTATGATCATAAAGTGTTCGCTTTTGAAATTTTGAAAAAGCGTTCACTTGGGTATTAAGATTACTGGAGTTGTTCACAGTGAGAAATGCAACAAGAAAATCTGACTGAAAATACTAATTTGCTGAATAGAATTTCTCATAGCTTACCAGCATTTTTGAGGTAATGTTGCTTCTCTTGGCTGGTGTTTATTTTGAATATATACATTTTAAAAGATTGCTTTTCTTAAAGTGGAAAGTGTATTTATGACAATTTAAATGACAAGAAAGGAATTAGAGCCCTTGATAATATGTTAACATTTGTGATTTCAGCCTAACAATTTAGTTAAACAGAATGGGCTACAGTTTATTCAGACTTCTTAATTGAACACTTTAGCCAGAAAATGACTTTTATTCCACTTGATACTCAAGAATACTTTGAGGTACTTGCTATTGTGAATGCTAGTGACCCAACTATTAGCTCCTTCTGATTATTTCTGTTCCTTCTGTGTGTTTTTACCCATTTACTTGGATCCTTACCAATATGGTATTCATCACTTGTTCCATTTACCTCCTTTGGCCAAGGTAATGAGGGTATTTTTTCTTTTTTTTTTTTTCAAGATTTTATTAATTTGTTTGAGAGAGAGAGAGAGAGAGAGAGAGAGAGAGAGAGAGAGCGAGTGCACAGAGGGAGAGTTAGAGGGAGAAGCAGATACTGAACAGGGAGTCTGATGGAGGGCTCCATCCCAGGACCCTGGGATCATGACCTGCGGAAGGCAGACACTGAACCAATCACCGGGGCACCCCTGAAATATTTTTCTTATAAGGAACTATCTTTTGATACTGACCCATGCCTAGTCCTGAGTATGAGTCATCATCTATGAGAACTAGTTCTGATTAATTCTTTTAACATATGGAGAACTTTTAGGCGTGACCTATCTTCTTTGGACAAATGTTTCCAGAGCACAGTAGACTTTAGCTGAATGTGAGACATTGTGGTAAAGTTAGTCCAACTTCATTTTACAGAAGTGAAAACTGAGACCCAAGTCGTGATTTTCCCATGGCCCCATGACGAATATTTGAAGATCATCTATTCATCACTTCACCAAGAATTTTTTATCCCCCTACAAAAGCTGTATAGTAATATGAGTATAAAATGGTAAACAGTTTCATGCTTATGAAGATTTTGTATTTCTAGCAGTAGGTGTATGGTATACTATAATAACATCTATGTCTGGTGTCACCAGAAACATCGATGAGTATCCAACTTGTCTTTTAATGGAAACAGGAAAGATATGATGCCCAGTACTAAAACAATGTAAAAAATGTTGCACAGTAGATGAAAATGCCATTTAGAATGTATTTTTCTGGTTTATATTTAACCAGATGCTGTCCTCTGACATCCAAATGAGAAAATTTTCCTTTGCTTTATTCCCCATACTAGTGATTTAAAAAACAAATTTAATTTTAACTGCTACCTTCAGTAAGGACTGTTTATTTATTAAACTGCAGATTTTCCCCACCCCATAGTTTTTATTTTTATTAACAATATTTGATGCTTCTGATGAAGAAAGTTAAATAAATTATTAGTTTAAAAAGAGAAGGCACCTATCCTGTCTCACCATGTGCTAGATGCTCTTATATAACTTGAGAGGGACATCATAGTTCTTTCTTTGTCTTAAAGTTCTTGAAAATTTGAAGCTCTGTATTCTGACTGTACTCTTCCAACATAGCAAATAACCTTGATTTCTCATTCCAAGGAAATACTCTGATTCTGTTCTTGAGATTGGTAAAAGCCTTCTTTAGGCCAACTGGAAATGTTCCAATAAGATTACTTTTGCTGAGATTTTATATATTTTTTAAGATTTTATTTATTTGACAGAGAGAGAGAGAGAGAGAGAGAGAGAGAGAGAGAGAGAGAGGAAACACAAGCAAGGGAAGTGGGAGAGGGAGAAGCAGGCTTCCTGCTGAGCAGGGAGCCAGATGTAGGGCTCATCCTAGGACCCTGGGATCATGACCAGAGCCTAAGGCAGATGCTTAACGACTGAGCTGCCCAGGCGCCCCCTTTTGCTGAGAGTTTAAAGAGAGGTAGCTCTTAGGGCCTTTTCATTTTAATGTGGAATAATTCTATAATATCTAATTGCTTAAGGTTTTAGACTTCAACAACAGTGTATGTGATGTATACTTGGAAAATCAGAGGGAATTTTTTCACCACATCAATCTGAAATATATTGTAGGTGATCATGTCCTACTTATCATAGCCTCTGGACTTAGACTGCCTCATATCAGTCTAGCTTTATTACTTACTTGTTGTTTGATCTTAGATAAATAACTAAATCTGTCATTATTTCAGTTTATTTAAAAAGCAAAAGTGGAGAGAACAATAACACTTATTTGGAAGAGTGGTCTGGGGAGCCTGGGTGGCTCAGTGAGTTAAAGCCTCTGCCTTCAGTTCAGGTCATGATCTCAGGGTCCTGGGATCAAGGCCCACATCAGGCTCTCTGCTCACCAGGGAGCCTGCTTTCTCCTCTCTCTCTGCCTGCCCCTCTGCCTACTTGTGATCTCTCTCTGTTAAATAAATAAATAAAATCTTTAAAAAAAAAAGAGTGGTTTGAGGATTAAAAGAGAAATGCATGTGAAGATGCTCAAGGTGCCATAGCAAATAGTAATTGCTTAATACATGTTAGCTATTATTTTAATCCTTAGGTTATTGTTCAGTAGTGTCATATTTACATATAAAAGATAGAGTTTTTATTGAGAAAATAAAGGCTGTTTAATTGGGGGAAAACTTGAATGAAGCCATCAAGCTCCCATATGAAACAAATGAGGGAATATGGCTTCCTGTAAGAAAGATACTGCTGTAAACCTGGGGAAATACTGTGTTTAATAGTTCTGAGAGGAGAAAAAGAAGAACCCACAATGGGAAGAACTAAGCATGAATTGACTAAAAGGGTATTAAACTAGGGCATTTACAGGAAAGAATAAAATGGGAATTTAATAGGACAAAATGAGAACATGTTTTATTTTTCCATATCACAGAGTACCAGTTGGGACCCAGTTAAAAAAATATATATGTAAATATATGTGGAAAGTAAAGATTGAACTGAAAATTATGGGATACTTCATTGAATTATAAGACAGTGGAGAATCTACTTTACCAAAATATTTACTGCTTGGTTAAAAAAAATTCAATGTAAAAAATATTAATCCTACCAAATATAAAGTGTAGGTTTTAAGAATTTAAATATCTGTTACCTGATTACCTCAGTTACCTTTCCATTTTATTACTTTCTTTATAGATTATAGAAAATCTTAAAACAGTAATTTCAGAGACAGCTATGACATACAAATAGGAAGGGCAAAAATTCCAGAAGTTATTATTTAAAAATGTGTTGTTATATGGCCTTGTAATTCTTTGCTGTTTTAAATATAAAGAATGGTATCCAAGTTTCACTGAAGACATTGAAATAGTCCAAAAATATCAGATATTATATGGAATTATACACCCCTTGTATTTATTTTTTTACTCAGAGAAAAATAATGATTTTTTTAGACATTTAGCACTGAACAGAAATTTCTTTGTTGTTTTCAAGTTTTCCACATTGAAATAACCCAGAAAGACCACTTCCCTTTGTAATAATGAGAAGTAATTTTTCAATGCCTTGTGATCTTTTATAAGATTTACTACATATCCAATTAATAAACTATATTTTATCACACTATGTGTCATATTTTCCTTTTATGCTCTTATACTACTCTTCTGTATCAGTAATTCCCATGCTATCATTTTTTAATGTGTTCCACTTTATAAAGACATTCTAAAAAGTACAAGAACAGTTTCGGACTTGGAATTTCATTTACCATGTGCCTCATTTTTTGATTATGATCCATGCTGAAGACTAAGTCTCACCCTTTGGTAAAGATCAATATTCCATTCACTTTTTTGTTCTAACTTAGCCATAGAAAGGATCATGCCGAACTTTAAGAGAAATAACGTAATGCCAAGACCACTTGAACTCTTGGCCTTCTTTTAAGACTGATTTATTGTGTCAGCTGCTTTGAATCATATGATAGGGATATCATATTACCTGGGTAAGTGAGAGCATCAGAACATTAGCACCTACTTTGAATAAGAAGTTATATTGTTCAATGCAATTATATGAAAGTGTATAATAATCCATTTTGTTATTTTATTTTCTACAAGAGCTTTTCTGAACTATTAAAGTTGTAATTCTAGGTCATCATATCTTTTTAGGGATATGAAAATGTAGGGAAGAAACCTCCCATATCAAAGTGGTATGATTCTATAAAATCATGTCACTAAAATGACAAACTGTAGTTCTTGGGGCTGTGTGGAGAATCCCTAAGATTTACCCATTTTCCTCATTGATTGATCATATTTTATTTCTATTTAATAGACTGATATAAAATCTCAGGAGATAAGTGCATTTTAGTACGATTGGTGAACTACTGGTTCACTAATGAGAAAGTCAGTGAGATAAAATTGAAGCAGAATTCTACCTTCATTTCAGTTAATGAGGTAATTTCCTTAATTCTCTCATCACTTTTCAATAAAACTTTAGAACTTTCACTATTCCAGGCACTTCTCTATAGATCAGAGACCCATTTTTTTTATCATGCTCTGTCCATCTGTTAAGTGATTAAAACCCGTGTATCATTCCGGTTCTTGGAAATAGTCACTTGGGTCAACAATGGGCACTAAATTCAGGCAGCTTGCTGCTTTGCTTGGCTAGTGCCAAGGATGTGTTTTGTCTGGCTTTTGCAGATTTGTTGGATTCAACTAGAAACCTTTCCTTTTAAAAAAGAGAATGAGATTGCTATTTCAGTGGAAGGGTACTGTTTGATGGCACACAATGGAGGATGACAGTCAGTTAACTCTTGTCCATAGCAGATGATTGGAAAGATGAGTTGAGGGAATTGAGGAGGACTGAAAGAGGGAGTCAGTAGTCTTAGTTTCTGCTTTCCATTTCCATCCAGCCCATATAATATCCAGCTGCACTTGTTTTTCTGATCTGGTCTCCATAAAATATCTGTAGTATCCTTACAATTGCCTTCTTTTTAGATGAGCTAGTTTGAATGAGTTTCTCTTTTGTGGAGGAAAAGATGATTTTTCAACAGAATGCCCTTATTTCTCAAATACTGCCTCTTCGGTTTCCATAAACTTCTCTTTTAGAAAGTTGTTGTTATTGATAAAATGACGTCTGCTATGCATCTTCCATCCAAAGTTAAACAGTTTGTGAATTACATCTTTTATGCACTGAGAATAGGGTGTCTTATAAGTCTAGTAGTCCTCCTGATAAGAGTATTTTTAATTATCTTGCTTTATTACTGAAATTTGAAGAAAATCCATGCAGTTATTTTTGTCACTAAACTTGAAGTCCCTAGAGTTGGTGAGGAAATAGTTCACTCAAAGATTAATATTATAAGAGTTAAGCACTGTTAAGAAGTTTAGAATTTTGAATGATGCAGTTATAAAACTGTATCTGTTATAAAATTAAAATAGTAGTGTTTTTAAATGTTTTAATAGGATGCTTTTATTTAAAAATTGATGGCATACTGTTTTTGACAAATTTTAAAACTGTATTTAAATTGGGGCATACAGAGTGAGAGAATGCCTATGACATTTATCTGGGTAAAACCAGAAGCGGAGGTGTAAAAGTAGCATAGTTTACTAGCTATTATCTGTCCCCCGGGGGAGTAAGTTTTTCAAAATAAGGGTGGTGGTTGAGAAATCAGCATTTATTAAATGAAAATAAGCATTTATTAAATCCCCAGTGAATTAAAATACAGTTGACCCTTAACATGGATTTGAATTGTGTGGGACCACTTACACATTTTTTTTTCCCGATACAGTATTGTACTGTGAATGTATTTTCTCTTCAGTATGATTTTCTTGACATCTTCTTTTTCTCTAGCTAGCTTATTTTTTTCTAAGAATATAACATACAATACATATAGCATGCAATCTATATTAATTAACTATTTACAATATTGATAAGGCCTCTGGTCAATAATAGGCTATTGGTAGTTAAGTTTTGGGGGAGTTATAAGTTGGACGCAGTATTTTTGGCGGTGTGGGAGGCTGGGGCCTCTAATCCCCACATTGGTCAAGTGTGGGCTGGACTGCCTTTGCCATACGATGAAGTCTTACATATCTTAGAATCTGAATTCCGATTTCTCTCTTCTGTTCCGCTAATGTGTTTGTTTATTTCCAATCCAGTATCTGCTAAGGAAAGTTCTCCCAAGAGATCTTCTTTTCCACAGTTTCCTTGTGTTATTATTAGATATTGTTCTATTGTTCCATTTCCATTTAGAGATTATTTTGTCTACTTCTCCTTCCATAAAACAATTGGAATATTGTAGAACACTTGATTTAGAGACATTTAATGAAAGCAGTCTAGCCACTGTAATCAGAAAGAAGTTTGATATATGAAATTAGGTTTTTACATAATTGATATAAGGGGTTTGGGAGCAATCTTTAGTCTGGGACATCAGGAATCATTTTCCTAACAAAGCTATGGGAACCAGTTTTCATAACTGGTCAGGGGGTTCTGCTATTTTATCACCATCAGGAAGCTGGGGAATCACAAGGCACTGAACCTGCTTGTTGGCACCTGGAATAGACTAGTGTCAGGATCCCAAGGATTTCTGGCTCTTGAGCCATCTCCTGTTTGCTGGATCTGTAGCAACAAAAATAGATGCCTTTCATTCCATTGGAATGGTATTATATTTATATACTTATTTGAGGAGAGTCAACTTTAAATGTTATTAAATCTTCTATTGGATTAATCTGAGAAGAAAATTCTGCATATGAAAGATCCTTGGTTTCAAAAGAAATATATAATAACTTGGCTTATTTAAATTAAATGATAAAGTTGGAAACTTTCCACTCAGTCGTGTTATAACCACATGAAAGTTGGACTTTCCCGGTGTGGCTCTGTGAACAAATGTAACATGGTATTGCTTTCTATATTTAAAATGCCCTCCCTTGTAAATGAAGTTTTTCACAAAATTCTTTGAGTCATTAATTGTGACCTTTACACTGAAATTATAGAAAAGAAAATAGCTAAGCTTTATTGGTTAGTATTAAATTGTATAAGATGTTACAATAAAAAAAAGCATGCAGTGCCTTTGTAAGAGAAATTTAAGGTAGATCTTTGGATATGCATATAGAATTGCAGTTTAAAAAATATATCCAGATTTTTATGTGTATTACAGAGCAGTCAAAATAATCTAATCCCTCCATGGTTTTCCTATACACTGTTCCAATTTAACATTGATAAATATTATTTTAAAGACAACTAAATGTGTCCAGCTTTGCTGATTTATTGTCTATACAATATCTCTATCTATCTGTATCAACTCACATATGGGAACTGTCACTTATTCTGTAACTTAGAGCAAATTACTCCTCTAAAATCTAGTTTCTTTATATTTGAAATAGGTAGCACACCTATTTTTGATATAATTAAATGTAATTCTATTTGAAAAGTGCCTGGAGCATTCATAACAGGTGCTTAGCAAATAGCAGATGTTATTACTTTCAGCATGAGATAGTATTCAAATTTCACTTTTATTAGAAGGAATGTGTTTACATGGCTCCTTCTCAGCGCTTCTGGTGTCACATACTTATGAATCTCAAGATGAAGAGCTTCATATAAATGTTCTTTCGATTCTCCTGTTTAATTTTTCTGATTGGTATATTAAACACAGGAATATCTCAAATGTGCTTCTCTGGATATTCCCTACAGATTGAACTTGTTGAAACCTATGATCTGCTACGAAAACAAATTACATGATTTTATGTGTGAAATTGTGTTGTCTTCAGGGAAAATAGTTAATGGGTAAAGAACACTTCTCCCATTTTGAGAATTCTCTTTTTATATCATATTATTTTAAAATAAAAATATGATTAACTTTTTTATTTCTTTATTCCTGAAGATTTATATATTATCCATGTATTGTCTCCCATCCCCTCTTCCACAACCTCCAAAGATAAAAACAAGACACACAGAGAAACTGGATCATAGTAGAGTTGATTCAGAGTCTTTTAACTTTTGTGATGAAGACATTTCTAATATCTCATATAGGTAAAAATAATAATTTATATAGTTGTATAGGTAAAAACCTTAGTGATATTTTCAGAATTGATTGAACTATGTCTAAGCAATTTATTACCCAAAGAGTTCAAGTCTATACAATGTCTCACTTAGATCTTTGAGAGTCAGAATAATAATAGAAATGTCCACCTTAGGTCACCTGGGTGGCTCAGTGGGTTAAAGCCTCTGCCTTCGGCTCAAGTCATGATCTCAGGGTCCTGGGATCGAGGCCCGCATCGGGCTCTCTGCTCAGCAGTGAGCCTGCTTCCTCCTCTCTCTCTGCCTGCCTGTGATCTCTCTCTCTCTCTCTCTCTCAAATAAATAAATAAAATCTTAAAAAAAAGAAATGTCCACCTTAGCAAATAGTTCTGAGTGACTCATGAGTAATTAGAAAACACTAGTAATTATGGAAAGAAAGGCAGAGCTTCTCTATTTCTTTTGTGAGGACCAGTCTGCTGAGAAGTTAGCAATTAACACACATTTCATTTCTGCTTTTCCATAGAAAAATACAGGAGATTCATTAATAAAGTGTGTTCATATTTTACTTTATTATTTTCAAATGTTTTATTACTTTATGACTCTTTAGAATAATTTTCTCATCTAATACATATAAAACTCTAGGCTCCTCATTCTTTAGGTAATTCTGTTATAAGACCTCTTTGTACCTCATGATGAAAAGAGGAAAGAGCATATTTGATAAGACTTGCAGCATAGTAGGTGCTCTGTGATTGATAGTTATCATGTCTGTTTCTAGGTGAGTAAATGGATGGATACATGAGACGTTGTGAAGGATGACTTAGAACTTCTTTTACCTGATGACCAGTATCTGAAAAACCTGAGCTCATGCCCCCAGGGCTTACTTTCTTTAGTACTGTGCTCATGAATGGTATTGTGTAGCATATTTGCCCCTTGGGAAACTGTTATGTAAAATCAGTTTTGAATGTGCTTACTGGGACATTCCAGTGGTCTGAGAAATTCTGCAACTAACAATGTATCTTCAATTTTCTCTAATCCTTTGTTTCACAAATGTATTTTAACCATGGAATGCATTATCATCTTAACACTGGTAGAGAAAAAGGGTTTTTCTGCACCAAGTTTTCATCCTTCTTAAATGGCAAATAGTTCTTGAGAGGCTTTCAAACCAGAGATTGGTAACACAGCTTTTAGCCATGTTTTCCTCAGGGCTCTGGGCACCTTTTGAGTGAGAGAGAGATGGGTTATATAGCGGCTATATCTGTATTAGGAATAGAAACAGAAGAGGTTACAAAGTTGGGAAAATGACATTGGCAGTCTGTGGAGGGCACACAAGATTTGCCTATTTAATTCCTTAAGATTAATTCTAATTATTCAAATGAGGTCTTTGAGTGTGGGATGTGCCAGGGAAAATGGGAGGAAGATCAGAAAGGGATTATCTGTTCGGAAAAATAAACTTGTATGAATGAAATAAAACTGGATATGTGTGGAGCTCCTAGGTGGCTCAGTTAGTTAAGCTGCCTTCAGCTCGGGTCATGATCCCAGGGGCCTGGGATCAAGCCCCCCCTTCAGTCTCCCTGCTCATTGAAGGCTCTGCTTCTCCCTCTGCCCCTACTCCACTCGGGCACACACTCTCTCTTTCTCTCTCTCTCAAATAAATAAAATCTTTTTTAAAAAGCTAGAAATGTATGTATGGTGTTCTAAAGATAAGAATATTTTGGAGTGTGTGTGCTTGTGCAGTTGGCGTTTCAATAGCATGTGTGTGTCTAACCGAGCCACTGATTTTACAGGTATTTCACATGTCAGACTATGTAAACCCGCCACTATGTCAGTAATCACATAAGCTATGGAAGTGGCCTCACATTGTTCAAATATTGGGATTTTATTGTTCAGAACATTCCAAAGTTAAGATCAGTTTGACCACCAGCCCATAACCAGGTTGTTTTTGTGTTAGAAAAGTTTGTCAGCGAAACACACTTTTGAAGCCAACATCCGTTACTAGGAGTCACCCAAATAAATTACTGTTGAAATATCCTCCTAATGGAAACAATAGTAACTGATATAAATGCAAATAGTTTAAGCTGACAATTTTATATCTTGGAGATTGACAAACAGTGCATGTAAACAACACTAATAAGACAATGGCTTTTATTACTCACATATTGGATGTTCTTTAAAGGAGGGAGTGGCCTCTGGCATCCACCTGGCAGAGGTAAGCACAGTAATAGAGGCTTGCTGATATGCTGGTAGCACAAGAGTAACAGTAAAGTCATCAAATTAAGTTTGTGGAAAAGGATGAATGAAGTTGTAGCCATTTCTGAATGCCCTACTTCTGAGGTGTAAATCCAGCTCTGGATAACAACCCGGGTTTTGGCTTTCTTTTTCAAATTGGTTTGCAGAAGGGCTTTCTTCAATTATGAAAAAAATGCTAAAACTTTACAAAAAGCTTTTACACAAAGATAATTTTAGGACATTTTCCAATATTAAATTAACTTTTAATGTGATAACAACTAGATTATTTTTACTGAAATGTCTATACCTGAGAATATTTAGCTTATTTTTAAAATATCTTCTGGGGAAAATAGAAAAAATCTGATTAGTGTGTAAAAGCAAATGAAATTTAATATCCTTCTTGTGTGTCTAGAAGATGAAATCCTTTTGTTTTATTATTATTTTTTCTAGAATAATACATGCACATAATTAAAAATATGTACAGTGACTTAAAAATAGGAAAAGACATGTTATATATACTTGTAGTTTTTATTTTTCTATGTTAACTTTTAACATCTTGTTCATCTTTGTAGTGTTAATATATTTAATATTTGTGTATGCACTTAAAAGTTACATTTGTATGGTAATTTGGTGACCTGTCATTCATAAATATTTCAGTTTTGCTCTCTTGTCATATAAATCTGTTGCATAGTGTTTAAAAAGAAAAGAAAAACCACAATGATTTATTGGATAAAGATCATCCTCCATACAAAACTATTAATAACCTAAGCAATTGCACTACTGGGTATTTACCCTAAAGATACAAATGTAGTGATCCAAAGGGGCACATGCACCTGAATATTTATAGCAGCAATGCCCACAATAGTCAAACTATGGAAAGAACCTAGATGTCCATCAACAGATGAATGGATAAAGAAGATGTTGTGTATACACACACACACACACACACACACACACAGAATAGAATACTATGCAGCAACAAAAAGAATGAAATCTTGCCATTTGCAACGAAGTGGATGGAACTGGAGGGTATTATGCTGAGCAAAATAAGTCAATCAGAGAAAGACAGTTATCATATGATTTCTCTGATAAGAGGAATTTGAGAGGCAGGGCAGGGGGTCGTAGGGCTAAGGAAGGAAAAAAAGAAACAAGATGGGACCGGGGAAGGGAAAAAACCATAAGACACTCCTAATCTCAGGAAACAAACTGAGAGTTGCTGGGGGGTTAGGGGGAAGGAATAGGGTTGCTGGCTTGTGGGGGGAAAAAAACTATTAATAACCAAAATAAAGACTGCATAGTTTTTAATGATATTGGAAATACTTTTTCACTGTGATGGATTTGAAGTAAAAAAAAAAGCACAGGATTGAGTGCCTGGGTGGTTCAGTCAGTTAAGCACCTGCCTTGGGTGCTCAAGTCTGATCCTGGGTTTCTGGGATCTAACCCTATATTAGGCTTTCTGCTTAGCAGGAAATCTGCTTATCCCTCTCCTTCTGCCCCTCTTCCCTGCTCATGCTCTCTCTCTCTTCCTCTCTCTTCAATAAATAAAAATCTAAAAAACAAACAAACAAAAAACAGGATCAAGTAATTGCTCTGTCACTAATGAAACATGTGACTCTCATGCCCAGGAGACATTATGTATCTTGTGATTACATTAATTATTCATTGGAATTATAGGCTCATAATACTAACTCAATTTATATCTCTTATTTTAAGAGAAAAACTGCTAAAGTTGCTTTCTTTAGGCATTTGGGATTGAGGATATCCATCAAGAAAGAGTGGAATAATGCCTCTATTGTCTTATGTAGGAGTAATTCTCTTTTATTCATTCACTGTTCAAACATTTATTCTTGATTTGTGCTAGGTTCAAGAAATACATAAAAAGGTGGCTCCAGGCCTCAAGGACTGTTTTTATGTGAAATAAGGGTGGGAAAAGCTGAATGGCACTATTTCTTTTTATCTACACTCTAATTGAATATCAGATAACTCAAAAACCTTCACTGCTGAGATCTGAATAATTTAGTTATGAGAACTAGTTACCAGGGTGAGCTATAGCTAAGAGTGTTTACTGTGACCACTGGGGAGTGATTCTTGATGCATAACTTCTGTTCCAGAAAGTCACTACTCATTTCAGAATGCAGTCATGAGTACAGTCCCCTGGGATAGAGTTTTGCAAATTTCAGTCATTCTCACAAAACCTTCCTCAAATTTTTGGCTATTGTACCATCTTGTCTTAAAAAAAAATGTTTTCTTTAACTTTTCTTTAGCTTAAACCT
The DNA here is from genome assembly GCA_004023965.1 of Spilogale gracilis. NCBI lineage: Eukaryota > Metazoa > Chordata > Mammalia > Carnivora > Mephitidae > Spilogale > Spilogale gracilis. The sequence goes on from PITA01004816.1 coordinate 60,259, forward strand.
ATTTTAAAGGAACATTTATATCACTACCATAAATGAAAAATCATTACCACGTGCCCTAAACAGAAGGTGACCATACAAATAAACAGATTGAAAATAAAATAATGTTGAAAAAATTACAGGTAAGGACAGGTTCTGGGCACATAGGTCAACCTCTGTTTGATAGTGTTGGAGTTCATGAAGTCACAGGAGCTTCAGTCTAAGACACTGTCCCTGACTGCATCAGGGTTGAAGAAGTGTTCAAAAGGGAGTGACTTTCTCTATGATTCCCTGTCACTGTCTCTGGGAGTTGGCGTCCCACCCACTGGCAAATGCTGTCCTCCAAAGGCCAATTTCACATTACAGGAGGTTGAAATGAAGTTTTATTTAGCATTTATAGAGGTCAGGAATGATGATAAATTCTCTACATAGTTTATGTCATTTAATGCCAGAACAGCAGATTTCATAGGTGGTATTACCTGTATGTTACAAGTGGGGAATCCAAGCTCAGAGAGGTTAATTATTTGCTTGAAGCTAGCTGAATAAGGTTTCCAAGATGGCCTGACTTCAAAACCTGACCTCCTGGTCACTCTATAACTCTCTGAAATGAACTCATTTTATTCTCACACAAACACATGTGTATATTCATGTCAGAAAAGCATTCCTCCCATGTGGACAGTTCCATTTTTATAGTCAATGAAGTAGTCATATATGTAAAAAGTCATTTTATTTTTTTATTTTTTAAAATATTTTATTTATTTATTTGACAGAAACACGGCTAGAGAGGGAACACAAGCAGGGGGAATGAGAGAGGGAGAAGCAGGCTTCCTGCCAAGCAGGGAGCCTGATGTGGGGCTTGATCTCAGGACTCTGGGATCATGATCTAAGCTGAAGGCAGACTCTTAATGACTGAGCCACCCAGGCGCCCTATGGAAAGTCATTTTAATAGAAAATAGGTAATAGTAAAGATGATATTGTTACCTATTAATGGGCTAACATTGAAATATTCTTTACAAGGGATAGAATAGGCAACCAGTTTCTAACTAATAACTGTAAACTTTTAGAAGTTTTGCTGCTTTCAGGGTCCTTAGAGGTGAATGAAATAATGGGAAGTGAAATATCTACAACATAATGCTAGAAAAAAATGTCTTTAATGAAGGCCAGTGGATATTTAAAATTATCAAGGCTGTAATACAGATGTGATATATTGCAAAATGGCTACAATGAAGAGTACTCTAAAAATGGAAGGCTAATAATTTATATTTGCCTAATGCTTTGTGTCCTCAAAGGAATTTTCAAACCCCTACTAATTGACTTTTAGAAAAATCTTCTAATATATTATTTACTTTGGCTCAATGAGGAATCTAAACAATAATCATTTAAACTATTTAATGAGGGTCATCCTGCATACACCATGTGAGGAGAAGCAGAAAGTATTCTTGCACATTTATCTGTTTTACTTCAGAAGACTTTAGGAAAGGAAGAAAAGGAACTAGAGCTGAAAGTAGTGTTCAGATTTTTAGTAGACAGAATAATGACTCCCCTTGGTGTCTACATCTTAATCCCTGGAGTTGTGAATTTGTTAGGGTACATGGCAAAAAGAATTAAGGTTGCAGATGGAATTAATATTGATAATCAGTTTACCTTGAGATGGGAAGGTGATCATGGATTATCCAGGTGGGCCCAGTGTAATCACAAAGGTCCTTGTAAGTGAAAGAGAGAGGCAGTAGAAGGGAACCAGAGACACAACAGCATGAGGAGGACTCAGCTCGATTTTGCTGGCTTGAAGAAGGAAAAATGGGGCCATGAGCCAGGAACTGTGGATGGCGTCTAGAAATTGGAAAATATAAATAAATGGATTCTTTCCTAACAGATCCAGAGGAACATAGCCCTGCCAAGTCTTGATTTTAGCTTAGTGAGATCTGTCTCAGACCTCTGACCTTCAAAACTGTCAGATAATACATTTGTGTTGCTTTATGGCACACATCTGTGGTGATTTTATATAGCAGCAATAGGAAATGAATGCAGATTTTTATTAATAGATAATGCAATATTTGTTTCAAGGGTATAGGTCTGTGATTCATCATTCTTACACAGTTCACAGCACTTGCCATAGCACATACCCTCCCCGATGTCCATCACCCAGCCACCCCATCCCTCCCAACCCACTCCCCTCCAGCAACTTTCAGTTTGTTTCCTGAGATTAAGAGTCTCTTACGGTTTCTCTCCCTCTCTGGTTTCATCTTATTTCATTTTTCCCCTCCCTTCCCCTGTGATCCTCTGTCTTATTTCTCAAATTCTTCATATCAGTGAGATCATATAATTGTCTTTCTGTGATGGACTTATTTCACATAGTGTAGTACCCCCTAGTTCCATCCATGTTGTTGGAAATGGCAAGATTTCAGGGTTTTTGATGGCTGCAAAGTATTCTATTGTGTATATATACCACATCTTCTTCATCCATTCATCTGTTGATGGACATCTAGGTCCTTCCCATAGTTTGGCTATTGGGGACATTGCTGTATAAACATTTGGGTGCATGTGACCCTTTGGATCACTACATTTGGATCTTTATAGTAAATACCCAGTAGAGCAGTTGCTGGGTAATAAGGTAGCTCTATTTTCAACTTTTTGAGGAACCTCCATGCTGTTTTCCAGAGTAGCTGCACCAGCTTGCATTCCCACCAACAGTGTAGAAGGGTTCCCCTTTCTCCACATCCTTGCCAACACCTGTCATTTCCTGACTGGTTAATTTTAGCAATTCTGACTGGTGTGAAGTGGTATCTCACTGTGGTTTTGATTTGTATTTATCTGATGCCAAGTGATATTGAACACTTTTTCATGTGTCTGTTAGGCATTTGGATATCTTCTTTTTTTTGTTTTGTTTTGTTTTTTGTTTGTTTGTTTGTTTTGTTTATTTTGTTATTTTATTTTATTTTATTTTATTTTATTTTATTTTCATTTGGATATCTTCTTTGCAGAAATGTCTGTTCATGTCATTTGCCCATTTCTTGATTAGATTATTTGTTCTTTGGGTGTTGAGTTTGATAAGTTCTTTATACATTTTGAATACTAGCCCTTTATCTTATATGTCATTTGCAATATCTTCTCCCATTCTGTCAGTTGGTTGTCTTTTGGTTTTGTTGACTGTTTCCATTGCTGTGCAAAAACTTTTGATCTTGATGAAATTCCAATAGTTCATTTTTGCCCTTGGTTCCCTTGCCTTTGGCAGTGTTTCTGGGAAGAAGTTGCTGCAGCTGAGGTTGAAGAGATTGCTGCCTGTGTTCTTCTCAAGAATTTTGATGGATTCCTGTCTCATGTTGAGGTCTTTCATCCATTATGAGTCTATTTTTGTGTGTGGTGTAAGGAAATAGTCCAGTTTCATTCTTCTGCATGTGGTTGTCCAATCTTCTAAAAACACCATTTGTTGAAGAGACTGTCTTTATTCTATTGGACATTCTTTCCTGCTTTGTCGAAGATGAGTTGACCATAGAGTTGAGGGTCCATTTCTGGGCTCTCTGTTCTGTTCCATTGTTCTATGTATCTGTTTTTGTGCCAGTACCCTACTGTCTTGATGATTACAGCTTTGTAGTAGAGCTTGAAGTCTGGAATTGTGATGCAGCCAACTTTGGTTTTCTTTTTCAACATTCCTCTGGCTATTTGGGGTCTCTTCTTGTTCCATATAAATTTTAGGATTATTTGTTCCATTTCTTAGAAAAAAGTTGATGGTATTTTGATAAGGATTGCATTAAATGTGTAGATTGCTCTAGGTAGCATAGACATTTTCACAATATTTGTTCTTCCAATTCATGAGCATGGAACATTTTTCCATTTCTTTGTGTCTTCCTCAATTTCTTTCATGAGTACTTTGTAGTTTTCTGAGTACAGTTTCTTTACCTCTTTGTTTAGGTTTATTCCTAGGTATAATCTTATGGTTTGGGGTACAATTGTAAATTGGATCAACCCCTTTATTTCTTTTCTTTCTATATCGTTGTTGGTGTATAGAAATGCAACTGATTTCTGTGCATTGATTTTATATCCTGACACTTTATTGAATTCCTGTATGAGTTCTAGCAGTTTTTCAGTGGAGTCTTTTGCATTTTCCACACAAAGTATCATATCTGTTGAATGCAGATTTTTAAACATGTGACACCACAGGGATAAAGAGTAGCGTAAATACCACAGATCAGGTCATATCTATCACACTTCACACACCATCAGTCTAGTTAAATCACTGGATATAACCATGAGGAAATAAACTTTAATAAAATGTAAACAGCATATCAATATTATATTTAGGTGTTTACCCTTGGCAAGATACATCCTTATTCATTATTGGAACATCTCTCTGAAATTCACCGCTGTTTTCTTAGTGAAATAAAAAAGCAAGTCCCATTACTGTTTGTTCACTTTTGGTGTTTTTACCTGTTTAATAATCCTTGTTTGTTTAATAATCCTTGTTATTAATGCTACCAGCTGCTGCTGCTTTTACAATTCTTATTAGTACAGATCTGTGAGCTTCAGCAAAGTATCTACTTTCTCAGTGCCTCAGGTGCCACAAGTGCAAAATGGGACAGGAAGAGCACATGGTCACAGGGTGGTTATGAGGTAAAAAGAAGTTAATTCTTGTAAAACACCAGAATAGTCATTGGCATGTATTAGGCACTAGCTACACTTAGGTAGACTTTCTTATAATGATTATCATCATTGTTATAATCACTGATAAGATTATCAGTGACTGCTGAATGCCACCAACTATTTTGATGTACAGGCTTCAGATTTTCTCTCTAGGAATTAGGGATCAGTATCCCATTTTTTTTTTCAGGTTAAGAAACTGAAACAACTTAACCATGTTGAGGAGTGAGGTCTGTTCTGATATGTCTGGCTAAACTTCTTCTAGGCTTAGTGCTAGATGCCTTCTGCTTCCATCACATAAAGGCTCTTTGTTCCAACCCTTCGAAAGGCAAAGATACTCTGAGAGACAACTGATTTAGATGTGCACTCTTTATAAAAGGTCACTAATATTGTTTTTGGTGCTACTGTGTTTACTATCTGAACATGAACCATTTTTAACCCGGTAGAGAATTATTTTGAAACTATTTTTTCTAATGATAAAAACTCTGTTGGAGCCAGGCTGGTTAGCCATAAATAGAGCCATATGTGATAAATTTTTTTAGGGAATTTTCTTATAAAAGTAATATATGCACATTGTTAGACATTTGAAAAATAGAGAATAATATTGGGATGAAATTATAATATACCACAGTCTTCCCCTCAGAAGTAAGTGTTGTTAATACTTACCTTGAATTATATAAGCTTGTGTGTGCATTCATAAAAGAGCTCACATGGTATATATGGTTTTGAAATATTCAATGTGATTTGCTTGATTCTTGATACATTTTCATTCTTTTATGTCAAAAGAGACACTTTGTAAAATTTGAATCTTTTAAATTTGTAAACATTTCAATTCTGTATTTTGTGATACTGAAGGCCTTATTGATGCTCTCTTTCCAAGATAATACATTTACACTAACCCTAGGGTAAATAAAGTCAAAAGATTCTTCAACTACAGGTCTTAATGAAATATTATGATAAACTACCTTATATTGAGGTGATTTCTAAAAATCCATTTCCTTTTTCTAGTATGCAAGTTCCTTTAAGAGTAGGAATTGTGCTTCACAATCTTTATATCTCTTAAAGTCTGAACAGTTGTTTTGAATAATAATCATTAAGTGATTATTAAGTAAATATATGAAAAGGTATAAATCATTATGAAATTGATATCAAGGTATTATTGTCAACATTATGATACTTATGGATGATTATGGTAAATATCTTGCTAAATATGAAAACGCTTGATCTGAAAATCCAAGCAACAAGTGAGACTAAAATGCTAGAACAGTTTAAATAGGTGATGGGGATTAAGGAGAACAATTGTCATAATGAGCACTAGGTGATGTATGGAATTATTAAATCACTATATTGTACACTTGAAACTAATATCACACTATATGTTAAGTAAATGGAATTAAAATAAAACCTTTAAGAAAAGAAACTAAAGCAATAATAATGTTAGAGCAATGAGTGGTCAAAATCCAGAAGGGTAAAGACAATTATGTGTTAAATATGACTGTCTGGAAGTATTAATAATTTCCAGTGAATGAACTGTATCATTCATCTCTATATTTTTAAATCTGTTGCTGATTTTCAAGTTTGCTTGTGATTGTAAACTACATTAAAATATAAGAATTCCTTAAGTTGAAGTAGTAAAGCTTTTAAATACTAAGAGTGTCTTATTTTTATGCCTTCAGAAAAAAGTATAGGGGAAAATCAGTATTTGGATAACTGTTTCTCTACACTGTATCTAAATGTAAGTAGCTAAGCAATCAGATTCAATAAATAAGATGAAGTACAAAAATTAAGAATAAATTTAAGCATTTATTTTCATATATCCTTGATAGTTATAGAGCTTCTCCTTACATATTTTAATAGGAAAGAAGAAATACAGAAATAACTGTAAAAATTCTTTCTGTTTCTTCATAACCTAAAATTCTATTTCTTTGTCTGGAAGTTCACATTTTTAAAAGAATTCATGCATAGATTTTATTATATTATACATTTCTAAATGTCAAATATTAATGAAAATAGCCCTATTAGGAATTCCTTATGCTTCATTATTTCAGTTCAGAATAGACGTAAGTATTTAACCTTGTGCAAAATATTAGCCATAGTAAAGTAATTGAATGTGATTTTTTTTTTCTTTTAGCTTTGGCTTTTGTAACCAGGTTAGTGCCTGACTTCTGGGCTGTTAATTTTCCTAATATGGCACCTGGAGCATGGTAATTAATAATAGTAAAAAAGCAATTTTTATAAAAGTTAGTATGAAGTGGAATACTTTTAAAATTGCTTTTATTTAACCACATACACTATAAATCTCCTCTCCCCATCTATAGTACTTTATATAGTTTTGGATAAACATTATGAACACTATAATCAGTTTAGAATTACAATCTAAATTTTAGATACATCATTTCAAATATTGTGTTCTTTGTTTGGAACAGACAATTTGGCTGCATATTACAAACAAAATTACTTTGGTGAAATAAGGCAGATTTTGAGTAAGTTAATAATTTTAGTAAATTAAATTACAGACATGCATTCATTCCTTAATAAACAACATAAACCATTTGGATTTTTTTCTCATTAAAAAGACAAAAATATTTATATTTTTATATGTGTAAAATTTAAAAAATAATAATTATAACTGTAATCATCAAATATGGTACTAGAAGTATTGTCTATATATATTTAAAAAAAGAATACAGTAATTCTCAAACTTGAGTGGACTAAGGAATTACCAGGATTGCTTTGGGTGCTTCATTATATGGTGGATGATAACCCTAATCCCAATTCTTTCCAAGTCCCAGTCTTAATTCTAGGTATCAATCCCAATTCTTTCCAAGTTCCTAAAGTGGTTCTGGTGCAAGTAATACCTTGAACACATTATGAGGAGAGAATGGTGTCACAACAGGGCCGTATAGTTCTTATCCAGTGCATAACAGGGTTGAGGACTTTTCTAGAGGTGCCCATGGTTTTGATCCTTCACTGCTCTACCCAGAAGTCATGTTTACCAAGAGCATAGGCCCCAGGAGGTTTTGGGTTTCTTCTGGGAGTGGTAGGAGACACACTTTGCTAGGTCTGCTGTTTCCCTTTTAGTCAAGAATGGCCACAGAGGATGCAGACATCAGGAAGGTGTGGGGGTTCACATGCTTGCTGGTGTTACTTTCAATAAATGAGTAGACAGTTATCCTATTCTTCCTTTCAGTATGTACATATTTCTAGTATACAGCAATTTCTAAGATACTTTAGAATCCCCATAATAGAATCCCCATAATTGTGAGGTAAACTTCTTGCAGAGGGTTTTGCTAAAGGTGTGTCCTTACTCAGATCTGTTCTCATATTATGACATCATATGTAATTCTGCACATAACAAAACAGTTGAAAGACATTAGTGTCTAAATGATAATCACATATTTGCTTATGTAATTACATTAGAAGATATCATTAGAATTTGATAACATAGAGTGTATTTGTCATGTCCTTGATTTATATACTTCAGAAATAGGAACTGAAGAGCATTCATTTGCACAATTAAATCTCCCCTAAAGCCCATAGAAGGAATTCAGGATGAAAAGCAAGCCATGGCTAGCTATATTTTTTCCCCACCACTGCCATCATCTTGTGCTCTGGAAAGAAGAGGTAGAAATGAGGAGTGAGGGAAAGGAAAGAAATAAGGAAATACCAATACAATTTTCTCTTGCTCAGAACTAGGACAGCAAAATTAGGTTTGTCAATGTATCTAAAGATAATTCTCTTTTTTATAATCTGATAACTGATCATATGCTCTTATCCATTAGAAACCTCAAGGAAGGGACTGCAGTTTAATTCATTTTTCAAGAATATTGCCTGTATTTTGGCTTGATACCCAAGTCAGAGTTGTTAATTCATGTGAATCTAAGCCCAGCTCCGTGACTTTTTCATGATACAATCTTGAGAGATCTTGGGTAAGTCTCTTAAACATTCTAACTTGTGGGGCGCCTGGGTGGCTCAGTGATTAGGTGTCTGTCTTCGGCTCAGGTCATGATTCCGGAGTCCCAGGATGGAGCCCCACATCAGGCTGCCTGCCCTGCAGGAAGCCTGCTTCTCCCTGTCTCACTACTGCTGCTTGTGTTCCCTCTCTGTCTGTCAAATAAATAAAATCTCTTAAAAAAAAAACCAAAACATTCTAACTTGTGTTTTAAGTTTAAAATTTGAGTTAAAAGTTAAAAAAATATGTTAAAAGTTTAAAACTTTGAATTAAATTTTTTTTCTTAAAACTATAACACTATGAGTAAAAAAATACACCATAAAATTAATGTGAATGCACTTTGTATATTATTAGTATTAAATGGAATTTCAGTTCCTTTGAACTATGTCACATTTACAATTAAGTGCTAAGCCACTTTCCAGTAAAAGAAACTCAAGAGATTTATGCTCGGAATGGTGATGGCATAGAACAATAAATATCCCTCTTCAATCTTTAAGTTATTAAACAATTGGGAAATAAAGGAGTGAGGCAGAAAGGAAATCAAATATTGCCTTAATTATTGATGAAGTTGGCATTGGCTACTGTGATTATGTCTGTGAGTTTGTAATATGAAATTTCAGAATTAGACCGAGTTATCCAGCCATATACAAAAGACCTTGGACCATAGACCAAGTACTATCAAGAACATATGTCCTGTGTGCTTTAGAAGCTTAACAAGACAACTATAGGTAAGAATTGGGATACTAGTTACAAACTTATCCTGAATCATCCCAGGCCCTATTAATGTCTCCTGGTCATTTAAAAAAGATGCAACTTTTAGATTAGAGATTTATTGAATTATTAGTGACTAATTTATATTTGTATCATATTCTGTCATGTATTTTAGGGTTAGGTAATAAAGTGTAATATAGTTTAAAATATATTATTTTAAATACTTTAAATAATAAAGTTTAAAATATATATTATATATGATAAAATATATGATTTATACATAATATATATTGTATATTATATATAATAAAATATATAAAATAAAATATATAATTAAATTTATTATCTATTAAAATAAATAGTTACTCTGTTAGGAAGTTGCCATTCTGGACATAGTTTTCAATTTTTATTAATTTCTCAGGAAATTTATCTTTTATAGTCATAAATATTGAGGTATAATCTGAAGTGAAATTAATTTTTAGTATACTTTTCTGTGCCTTTGACAAACCCATATAGTTATGTAAATTTAATCTAGTGACACAATTCCTTAAGGATATTCTGTTTCATATCTTCAAGATCTCTACTACCCTAAATTTGTTGAATTGCATGCTTTTCTTTGAAATGAACTTTGAATGTTTGTGGACAGTGCTTTGCCACAGGACAAGATATTTCCAAGGTGAATTTCCTTACAACCATATAAAAACTGATAAAACCTTGAACCTATTGTGACTCCAGTAAATACTCAGCAAGCATTCGTTGATCGCCAATGTGGCATTAGTGATACTAGATTTTATACTGTCCAGTTACGCTTGTTATACTGGCCCAGTTACTCAGAAAAAAACTGGGAAACATGAGTTCAAATACATCTTCTCTTTGTGAGTCACAAAGAATATAAGGATGTTATTGTATGGAAAAAGTAATTTGTAAAGTCCAATGTTTCCCAGATATGTTTTTTTAATTATTATTAATTATTTTTCATTCCAGTATTGGTAACATACAGTGTTATATTAGTTTCAGATGCACAATAAGTGATTTAGCAATTCTATGCATTACTCAGTGCCCATCATGACAAGTGCACTCCTAAATCCCCATCTGTTATTTGCCCCATCCTTCACCCACCTCCATTCTATTACCCAAGAATTTGTTCTCTGTAGTTCAAAGTCTGTTACTTGGTTTGTCTCACTTTCTCTTTTTCCCCGTTTGCTCATTTGTTTTGTTTCTTAAATTCCATATATGAGTATGAGTGAAATCATAAGGGTGTTTGTCTTTCTCTTAGCATTGTACCCTCTAGTTCCATCCGTGTTGTTGCAAATGGCAAGATGTCATTCTTTTATGGCTGAATAATATTCCATTATTGTATATATACATCTTCTTTATCCATTCATCAATTCCTGGACACGGGCTTCTTCCACAGTTTGACCATTGTAAATAATGCTGTAATAAACATAGGGGTCCATGTATGCCTTTGAATTAGTGTTTGTGGTTTGGGGTAAATACCCTGGATTGTGGGGTAGATTCTATTTTTTACTTTTTGAGGAACCTCCATATGCTTTCCACAGTGACTGCACCTGTTTGCATCCCCATAAACAGTGCACAGGCTTACTTTTTCTCTACGTCCTCCCCAACATTTGTTGTTTCTCATGTCTTTGGTTTTGGCTATTCTGACAGATATGAGGTGATATCTCACTGTAGTTTTGATTTGCATTTCCCTGATGATGAGTGACATTGGGCATCTTTTCACATGTCTGTTGGCCACCTATATGTCTTCTTTGATGTTTTCTTAACTAGTAACATCATTTGTTTATTTTAATTCTGAAATGAGCATATCCTTTTCCACTCTTTCTTCCTTTGATGAAAGGAGATTAATAGCTCAGGTCTTTTCTTCAAAGCAAAGAGGAGATAGAACCCAAAGTTGCGTCAAACTGAGAGAATTTCCTCTCACTGGGGACAGCTATGAATGGGTTATAATGCAGCAACCATTCACTCTGTACTGTATTTTCAGATCCATTTAAATACTGCTTCACTTTTTCTGTTGACAAGTTAAATAATTCTCCATGAGGGTATAGGCATGTATTGAGGGAAAGGTGGTAAAACAGTAGGATCTGGTGTCACAGAAGGTTTATCCACATATTCATGGAACTTATCCCATACAGACTTACATGGGTCTGTTTTTTTATTTATCATTTCAATTTCCTAATTCGGTATGGTACTCACAACCAAATATATAATTATGTGGGTCATATAACACCCAGTTTATGAATGACCAGTTAGGCTATATAAACACTTAGTGTCCTATGGGCAGACCTTAATGTCTGTCTGGACCCAAGTATACTTACAACTTAATTTCCAAATAAAAAAGAATCATTGAAATCAGGGGTATGAGCTGTGGACTTTCTTATTGAGAGTTATCAGAAGTATGTTATAACCTTATTATAAAACCCAATGACAGGGAAGTCTGCACTGCAACCTGGCCTTGTAACAGAACTCTTTCTTAATCTGGCCCCACTCAAAGCTGGTATCCTTATTGGTTACCTGGTAAGTGGTCAAAATACTAACCAGGTATATATGCTTCCTTCAAAATGAAAAAGGCCCATCCAATGGTGAAAATTCAATAACTTATTTTTCAACACACAGGAGTATCCTGATATGCCTTAAACCATTGGATGTGTAGAAAGTTTGCCAATGTTGCAGGATACTGACCTTCAGCATGATGATAAACCTCACACTCGTCAAGTGTATAAGTACATAAGTGTATAAGTGTATAAGTACATAAGTGTCATATTAAAGTATTAAAGCTTCTAGGATATCAGTTCTTTCTTTATGAGCAAGTTGAATTAGAATCATGTAATTAATTATATATTACATATTTATTATGATATACCTTATGGTATATCAATATTTCTGCAGACTGTATTATGACAGCAAGCATAGCCTTGAGGTAAGTCAGTGACAGGTGCTCCTGTCCCTGCTAGGTGAATGCAAACAGCTTATTATCTTTATTGAATCACAGTTAGAAGGAAAGTACTTACCAGGTGAATATCTGTATATAGTTTTTATAATCTGGTTGATTTGTTCCAGTGAAGATATATTTAGAACAGAAGTTGATATCGACACCTAGCTATATTTATGAAAATCAGCAGTTATTTTGATGAGTTGAATGAAGATGTGAAGATATAATCACTATTACATCTTTCACATCTTTCTTTGTGGTGCCAGTCTTTACAGTTATCCTAGGAATATAGTATTTGTTTTAGTTCATGCTTTTGATAGTGGGTGGTGGGTGAACGGAGTTGAACAACGCTAGACACTTATATATTTCCTTTCCTACCATAAAATCTTCATTCTTTGTAAGGGTTCTGCTATATGTTAGAAGCATAGAAGAATTCTTTCTCAAAGGGACTTGGCTTTCCCTCAGCCAAAGGGCTCTGAGTCTATAAACCTGATAGGAAGCTGTGAATCTCCACTTACCTCAACTTGTCATTTTTTGCACCCAAATCTAGAATTGTTTTGTTTATAAAGGTAAAACTGAAGCTTCATAGGCTATATATGTACTTCATTCATAAGGACCTTCCAGGTCAGTTAGGTACCACGACAGATCCCTGCTGTGAAAAACACATGAATTACTTCAATTGTTTCTAATGGTTAAGTGCTGCCATTCAGACTTCTCTACCAATCCAGACTTCATTATTCCTCATTGACACAAAAAAATTCAATTTGAAGATCCACTTCTTATCATCATGTCCAGGCTACACAGGACATATATCACAAGCATTTCATGATTGAATATCTTAATGCTTAGTAAAGAGAATGTCAGAATACTCTAGAACAGGTAGCAGCAACCTATAACCAATAGCCAAAATCCAGTTGGTGACCTATTTGTGAATAGTTTGTGAACTAAGAATAATTTTTATACTTTTAAAGGGTGATAAAAAAAAGAAAAAGAAGGAAAAGGAGGTAAAGCAGAAGGTAGGGAGAGAAAGAAAAAGAATATATCTTATGTGACCCACAAAGCCTGAAATATTTACTCTCTAACTGTTTATAGAAAAAGTTTGCTTTCTAACCCTTTTTCTCCATCATAGAAGGCAAGTCTGGCAATGTAATCACGTTGACTCCATAGTAATAGAGCCCAGATTTTGATTACTTATTCTAATAGACTGCTAGTGCCACCCCAGGCTCTTGAGTTAACACATTAAGTTCTGAATTCTGTGGGAATACAACCATATTGACGGATTCAGTCAGGTTAAATCTTCCCTTTGCCATCCTTGGTCTAATAACTCTTAAAATCCATTCCATACATTCTTTCCAGACTAATGTTGATACATATTGGCAGGATTCTGTAATAATTTTTGTGTGTGAAATGGGTTTTTTAAAAATTCTTTTTTGATTTATGGGATCTAATGGTAGTTATTAACTTTATGGGCAGTCAAGGACGGTTTGGCATAGATGCTGAGAAAAGTTGACATAACTTGTAAGGCAGTTGCCTTAGATAAAATTCTTAAAACTTTTTGTTTTCTTTTGTTTTTGTTCTCTCAGTTAAGAATGATCCAGAGATGCTTGGGAATTTAGAGTTCTTAGCCTCCCCTCTGTCCCCAGTCTCTCTTGAGTCTTAGGATTCCATACTTCCTTAAACAGTGTCCTCACATTGGCCTAAGAAATCTTGGAGGGGTTTGCCTCCTGCTGGAGCTGTAACCCTGTCTTTGTGCACATGCTTTTTAGAACAGCCAGAGAAGTCTTGTACACCTCTAACCCCATCTCTGTAATTCCTGTTGCCACAATATTCACTAAATTCCATGGGCACTTGATCTCCCAAAACTTTCCCTTCCATTGACAGTCCATACCAAATTATCTCTAGTGAAAGACTGAGTCATTATGTTGCTTCTGCATGCCATAAAATGTCACTCTATTATTTTCCTTTGGCAAGGGGTTGCTTGTATTCTCTGCAATTACGAGAGCAACACAATTCCAAAATCCATCTCATAGACTCTATTTCCTATGGCCACTCCTAGTACCTGTATTTATCAGGATCCCAGCAGGAAACAGATGTTACCATCAGAGATTTTGACTGAAAAAAAAATAATAAAGGGATTATTTATTAACAAGTGCAGGGCTGCAGAACCCAAGAAGAGATAGTTAAGTATTGGAAGACTAACAGCAGGAATCTTTTACTACCCCTCTAAGGGAAGGGAAGGGAAGATGGTTGCTAGAGCTGCGTGAAAACTAAAGTTATGGAAGAAAAGACACAGGAAAGAGGACCACAAAAGAAAATAGGTATTGCCAAAACCAGAATGAGGAAGTGAATGAGAGAGCTAGTAATTAACCATATCATTCCTTTCTCCCACCTGCTAATGTTCTGATGTGCTTTCCACTGGTATGGGCATGGGAGCCTAAGTGATGTAATACATATGGGAAGAATCAGTCTGGACATATCATAAAAACATATAGGTCTTAGGGAGATTATTCTTGAGGGTGAGTTGAAGAAATGAGAAACACTTATGAGACTATGAAGATATGATACTATTACCATATTCAATTAAACCTAACAGTGTTTCTCTGTTTGGGGCTAGTCAAATTCTCTGGAATCAGAATTCATCTTAAAATGTATAGTATACATTTAAACATCCAACTCTTGATTTCAGCTCAGGTTATGATCTCAGAGTTGTGAGATCAAGCCCTGTGTTAGGCTTGGTCCTGGGCATGGAGACTGCTTAAGATGCTCTCTCTTCTTCTTTTCTCTGACTTTCCTTCCCCTTCCCTCTCTTAAAAAAATGTAGTATATTATAGCTTATTTGATTTAGAAGAATATCAAATAATAACCTGCCAATTTCATGTTAGATTGAATAATCTATAAAATAATGGCAGTAAAACGAGGAAAATGATATGCATACTGCAGAAATAGAATTCTACAAATTTGCACTAAATTTTTTTTTCAGTTTTTATTTATTTATTTGACAGACAGAAACACAGCAAGAGAGGGAACACAAGCAGGGGGAGTGAGAGAGGGACAAACAGGCCTCCTGCTGAGCAGGGAGCCCGATGTGGGGCTCGATCCCGGGTCTCTGGGATCATGACCTGAGCCAAAGGCAGTCACTTAACCAACTGAGCCACCCAGGTGCCCCTGCACTAAATTTTAAATATTTTAAAATCTGCTTATGGATATAACATCATTTATGTTTACAATTTTAAATAAACTCTTAGTAATTTGTATCAGAGATTAAAAACTGATAAAGTCGAGGAGTTGAACATTTGCGATTTATATATGAGGGGTAGGAGGGACTACTACAAAAACAGTTTGCACCATGCTTTCTTTTTTCTCTTACAAGGTTGTTCTGTGAAGCACAAAAAAGCATTTGTTTGCATTTTAAAAGGAAGAAGAAAGAGGAAGGTTCTACATTTATACAAAAATAACTTTTCCTGGTTGTTCTTCATCATAGCTGAAAAATGTAATCTTAAATTGATGTGTTTGTGCCTTCCTGTATTTGAAAGGAGGAGCTAAGTTAATCTATATATATGTGTGTGTGTGTATGGACATATAGAGAGAGAGAGAGATATTTCCCCTGAAGAAAACTGAGAATTGGACTTGAGTGCAGGTAATTGATTTAGAGGATGAGCCCATGAAGCACTAGTGAAAAAATAAGGAATGTGAGACAAGGGGAGAAAAGCAAATAATGTGTATATTAATAAGCAGAATAACACAATGGACAATTACAATTCAGCATCCCTATGTAGAATAAACCCCAGAATTGTCCCACTGAAGGATGGGAAAGCTGTTACTTACACATTGATTTCCATCCCTATTTAACTGAGGGTTGCCTCCCAGCCCTTCCTGCCCTAAATTCCCACACCTCCTAGCTGCCAGGGAGATGCATGGCACTGAAGAAGCTCACCCAGAACAAAGAAAGTCCTCAGGCAGCAAAACAGAGGTTGGAAATGGTCAGCGTGCCCAACAGCTGACCACTAACCTGCAGCTCTTGGGCCGGGAAGATATGGGATGCACATTAGCAGAATATGCTACACAGGTAGACACAGAAAACACCTAGTATTTTTTGCAACTCTGAATAAGTGAAAATAACTAACTTTCCTGGAGGAAAAACATGAGTTATAGTGCATTTTGCTACGTTTATGCTTTTGAAAAAAATCCCCAGTTTTGTTTCCTTGTTGTTCTAGTTAAAGTACGAAGTTAGACCATAAGACAAGTTTGGTTACACTTACGATGTATATATTTGTGTGTGTGTGATTCTAACAAGATTTAAAAAATATGCCATTTGAAAACACACATATGTAATAGGACGGGTTTTTATTCATGATTAGTCTCATTTTTTTTGGTAATATATAGTATAATCTGCTCTCAGTGCAAAAGCAATTATTGATATCAATTATTGATACAAATTTCCTTCAAGTTAAAAGAAATTGCTATGGTACTTTGTAGGGTAAATAAAAGGTATCATTATGGAATGTGAAAGAACACTTTAGAGTAAATTTATAAAAATTAATATGCCTGTATTCTATTCTATCATTGTAAAATGCTGTCATTTACATTATTTTGCCAGGCTGGAGATTTACATTTTAAATAATATATTTATAACCTTAATTGAATCTTCAAAAGCAATTTCCTTTTATTTTGATGAAGCTTTCCAGGAATGAAAATTTTGTGTTCCTATATTTCAGATTCATCTTTTATTGTTTCATTTCACAGCCTATAAAAGTTAGTCAATCTTAATGACAATTACCTTCCTTAAACTGGCAAATAATTATTTAGGTTTGATTATTTCAAGTGTGTAAAACAAAGACCAGTAGGTTTCTCATGAAAATCAATAGAGAACTATTGCTGGGGCTACAGTCCAGATGTTACTCAAGGACAAACTTCTGTTTTCTAGAATAAGGAAGAAGAAAACCATGGCTGTGGAAAGGCTTTTATTAATTTTTGCATTTTGCTCAACATGGTTTCAAAACGAAAAGATTGGAAGGCAGTATTGGAGGAATTACTGTCTTTGTGGCCCAGACAAGTTACTAAAACCTCTCTGAGGCTCAGTGTGATCACCAGTAAAGTAAGGCAACTCCATGTAGTTTTATGACTATTAAATGAAATAATACATGTTACATGCTTAGCAACATGCCTATTACATGGAAAGTGTCAGTAAATAATAATTGAGGAAGTTAAAGATTAAAAGATTGAAATGATTTTTATCTCTAGGGAAGAAAGGGATGACATCGAATTCTTATCTATAAGCTTTTGAAAATTATCATACAGGGGTTATAGACTAACTATAAATCAAATATAAATTTAAAAGAAAGGCTCAATTTATTTTTTTTTTAAGATTTTATTTATTTGACAGAGACAAACACAGCCAGAGAGGGAACACAAGCAGGGGGAGTGAGAGAGGGAGAAGTAGTCCTCCTGCCGAGCAGGGAGCCCGATGTGGGATTCAATCCCGGGTCTCCGGGATCATGACCTGAGCCGAAGGCAGTCGCTTAACCAACTGAGCCACCCAGGTGCCCCTGAAAGGCTCAATTTCAACCTAAGAATAAAATGACCATAGAAAATTGAGAAAGATTAGCTATCTACTTTTACTTGGGAAGTTTTTGAAAGATAAGTCATCATTGTCATAGAATTGATTGCCTGTGGTAATGTGATACTCAGCTACATAACATGGAAATATTCATTCTGCACTTTAAAGATTTTATTTATTTGTTTGTTTGTTTGTTTGTTTACTTTAGAGAGAGATAGAGCAGGAAAGGGGCAAGGAGCAGAGGGAGAGGAAAAAGCAGACCCTACATTGAGCATGAAACCCTCCCTGGTGCTTGGTCTCAGGACTCTGAGATCATGACCTCAGCGGAAATCAAGAGTCAGATGTTTAACACTGACTGAATGATGCAGGCATCCCTTATTCTGTACTTTAAAATATTCTCAAAGCTTTTTCTATAATTTTATTGATTTATGTTTTAGAGTCAAGAAGATAGTTCTGTAAGTTCTTCATAGACAACCATACTGTTGGAATATATCATATGTTCTATTTCCTCTTTTTCCTTGGTGGAAACCAGAGTCCCAGTAAGCTTTCACACACTTTGCTTGCTTGAGATTAACTCATAGGCTGCTAAATACTGACTAACCCAACTCATATGACCTGTGAAGGATCTGTCTTAATCCAAATTCTAGTGCCATTTCAGTTTTCCCATCTGTAAAATGACAATAATGTTTGAATCTACTCACTAGAATAAAGTAAAATGATATATGTAAAATACATAGTCCTAGTTTACTTGAAATACTTGATAATTCATGTTATATCACGAAGGAGGAGAAATCAGAGGGGGAGATGAACCATGAGAGACTATGGACTCTGAGAAACAAACTAAGGCTTTAGAGGAGAGGGGGTGGGGGATAAGTAATACTGGTGGTGAGTATTAAGGAGGGCATGTATTGCATGGAGCACTGGGTGTTATATATAAACAATAAATTTTGGAACACTACATCAAAAATTAATGATGTACTGTATGGTGACTAACATAACACAATAGCATATAATAATAATACAGATTTACTACAGAAATATAAGCAATAGGGAAATGTTTTTAATTATTTATTTTTATTTTTTAAGATATTATTTACTTGAGAGAGAGAAAAAGAGAGCACACAGTAGGGGAGAGGGGCAGAGGAACAGAGGGAGAGGGAAAAGTAAACTCCCCACGGAACAGGGAGGCCAACACTGGGCTGGATTCCACGACCCTGAGATTATGACCTGAGCTGAAGGCAGATGCTTAGCTGACTGAGCCACCAGGCTCCTCGGGAAGAGTTTTTTAAAAAGAAAGCAATATATCTCTCACAGTCCTATCTTTCATGGATAACTGTTGCTAACAATCAATAAAATTATATTAAGTAGATGCTCATGGAGTGATTGTTTAAAAATGAGATCATATTCTACATACTATTTTTAAATAAAATAAGTTAATATAAGTTAAAATTGAAAGATATTAATTTTCAGATAAAAATATTTACTTGGAATACTCGCTAAATTATTATTGTTTAGGGAAGATGATATAAAAATAGTGTGAGAATGGAATCATTTTTTAAATTCATATTTCAAATTTAAGAGGTGTTAAATAACTAAATTCTATGAAAGATGAGGTTAATATTTTATACTATTTTTTCCTCAAATGCTCAGCTTTCCCATCCCATGAATACTTTTATTTCATCAAGATTTTTAACATCTGCATTTTGTAGTGCATAATCCCCTGAAAATTTTGTCTTTGTTCTGTGTGTACTTGTATTCAACCTACCACGTGTTCCTTTTCAAACTTTTTACATTTCCATTTTGTTTACT
The DNA here is from genome assembly GCA_004023965.1 of Spilogale gracilis. Lineage (NCBI taxonomy): Eukaryota > Metazoa > Chordata > Mammalia > Carnivora > Mephitidae > Spilogale > Spilogale gracilis. The sequence continues at coordinate 79,849 of PITA01004816.1, forward strand.
TTCGTTCTTCTATTTGTAGCTGGTGTGTTTCTTTATTATTTAAGTTTTGGGTATAGTTACACTTGCATATTGAACAATGGTAAAACATCTGTTATGAAAACCAGCAGTCTTCTGCTTTCATCTTCACCAAACACAATTCCATTCCCCCATAGAACCTCAAGAACCGGGGCGCCTGGGTGGCCCCATTGGTTGAGCGACTGTTCAGCTCAGGTCATGATCCCGGAGACCAGGGATCCAGTCCCACATCAGGCTCCCTGCTCGGTGGGGGGCCTGCCTCTCCCTCTCTCACTCCCCCTGCTTATGTTCCCTCTCTGGCTGTGTTTCTCCCTGTCAATAAATAAAATCTTTTTTAAAAAAAGAAAAAAAAAGAACCTCAAGAACCACATAGTTCTTTCAAAATTTTCTTTTTTGTTGTTCTATTCCATGTTTCTAAAAGATACAGCTATACTACAACTTCTTGATTTCCTAATTCTAACTAATATCTGTTGGTTTCCTGTAATGTGCTCCAGCTCTCCCTCCAAAAATGTTCCATTCACCTGTTATAAGTCCCTGCTGGTGTCTAGGTCTCTCACACAGCTGTTCTCCTGGAACTTTCTTTTTTCTTTTGATACTTTATTTTTTTATTTCAGAATAATTCACACACATATATATACTTTGTGTGACAACCATTCAGACCAAGATGAGAACATTTCCAGAATCCTGGCAGGTTCTCCCATACCTGCTTTCAGTCATTAATCCAGATATTTATCTGTATCAATATGAATGTTCTTCTATTGTTTTTTTTTAACTTCATATAAATACAATCATTGCAGAATATGCTCTTTTTCTTCTTTTGCCTCATCTTTTGTCTTCAAATTTATCCATGTTGCATGTAGCAGTGGTTCATTTTCACTGCTGTGCACTATTCTATAGTATGAATATATTATAAAATTATTTTTGTAAGAACTTTCTTATAACTCATTCTAACCTGAGCTTGAAATTTCTCTGAAGAAATCTTTGACCAACTTAATATTTTTCTCCTCCTGGGTGAGTTGTTCTTCCTTCCTGAACACATGAAGACTTTTTTTTTTTTTTAAAGATTTTATTTATTTGACAGAGAGAAACACAGCCAGAGAGGGAACACAAGCAGGGGGGGAGTGAGAGAGGGAGAAGCAGGCTTCCCGCCGAGCAGGGAGCCCGATGTGGGACTCAGTCCCCGATCCCGGGTCTCCGGGATCATGACCTGAGCTGAAGGCAATTGCTTAACGAACTGAGCTACCCAGGCGCCCCACATGAAGACATTTTATAATAATCGTTAAACCAAGGGCAATTTCACCAAGATAGATTTTCCCTTAACAGTTTTTCGTAGAACTTGATCATGCCCCACTGATACAAGGAACTGGTTCATTTTTCTTTTGTACTTTAAGGTTTTTTAAAATTACATTTTAATATACCTTAATGTCTTTTGTTCTTTTCTACTTCAGCTTTTATATTGTCTTTATATTAAGTCTTTTTCTTCTTTTGTCTCTCATCCAGATATATCATATTTTTACCAATTGCTGTAACCTTGTTCTCCTTTTCTGCATTTACTGTGAAAATATCAAGCTTTTCTTTTAGTCAAGATATTAAAATATTATCTATGTTTATCCTAGTTACTGCCTTTTCTAATTTATTATCTGGGTAATGATACTCTTTTGGTTCAACTTGTCTCTTTATCTCACATACTCTTAAATGATATATTTTTTAAAAAAGTTAAATCAACTTGTCTTTGAACTCTGATTTTATTTAATCTCTGGTCTTTTTAATACTATAGACGCCTTTTATGGAGTTTTTTTCCTTCCCTGCTTATGATTTCTACTAGTCTTTTCGTGCTGTGCTACTTTCATTATTTTTATGATCATATTATTACTGTTAATATTATTTGTGGAATCTCTTCCCACAAATACAAATTTGTATTGTTTATCTTTTCATTTTGCTTGTGTCTCTCTTAGCTTTGTTTAGGCTTCTATTTACTTAAGATAATGTGGACAAATTAGTCTTTAAATTCCCCTCCTTTTTTTGTTACTTTTTATTTTTCCCTTCATGCTACAGTTTGGGCGACAAAAATTTGTATTCCAGTCAGGTTTTTATGACCAGAAAGAAAAGAGGAGGAGGAGCCAAGTGTCCTGGGTTGTAGGTCCTGAGTTGTAGTTTTTACTGAGACCTGTTAAATGTTGTCTGCGAACACCAGCCCCTGGCTCCGGCCTCCTCCCAAGAATGCACTTGAGTTCTGGTGGGGTTTGCCCAGCTTTCCTGAATCATTGAATCATCTGTGAACCCTGGCTTGTGGAGAGTCCTGACAGTCTTTCCTACTTCTGCAGACACTCCCTGATCAGTTTCCAAGTGGAGAAGAGATTCATAAGCACCCTGGTGGTTTTGGTGATGATTCAAGTTTCTTTATTAGAATTGGCTATGGGTTCAGAGAGAGGTTTAGGATTAGTATAGTCCCAGCAGAACCTTCTAATTATTTCATCAGCATGAAATTTAGTTTATGACATGAGATAGTAGTACCCCCTTTATTTCATTTCTCCTATTGAATTTCTTTCTTTTTTAAAAATTTTTGTTTTGTTAGTGTTCTAGGCACGGAAATTCTGTTACCTATCTTTAGACAGTCATCTTTGCCTGGAAAAAAGATTCAAAAGTTCTTTAATGAAAATTCTCTCATATCTTCACAGAATAATCTGATTCCTTAGGTAGGGCTTATTTATTTATTTACTTTTATTCATTTAGTAGAAGAAACAGTAGCTCAAAGGAATTAAATACTGTGATCTGGATAAATTTTGTGGTTACTGGCATAGCCATGCCTGGTAGCCTAGCTCCTATAATCCCATAAAGTATTCTTTTTATTCTACCGTGAAATCTCTCTCTTCTTTGGGTTGAGCATCCTGGTTCACTCTGGTGCAATGAGTACAGTGTAGACTCACACAAACATGAACTGTGTTGACCTTAAGGATTACTTTAATCCTGTATGATTTCATAATGGAGGTAACATGAAGTATATTATAGGTCTCTGGTATAATAAAATCAATATATTCCCTAGAGTACATAAAATTTTTTGAGATTAATAACATAAAATGCTGTTAGCATTTCAAACATAAGACAATTAATACATTGTTTTCTCTTTTTCCAGAAAATACAAGAGACATTATAATGATATATGAAGAAGATGCTGAGGAATGGGCTCTGTACTTGATGGAAGTTTTTTTACATGTTGTGAAAAGGGAAGCAGTCCTGTTATATCGCTTGGAAAATTACTCTTTTTGGGATTTGGAGTTGCTGAATTTAAACTCTTACAGATGTAAACTTTTGATATTATCAAACGGCCTACTTAAAGACCTGACTCCAAAGAAACGTCAGTTTCTGGAAAAAATACTTCATTCACCAGAAAGCGTGGTTACTCTGCTATGTGGGGTGACAAATTCAGATCAGTTCTACAAATTATTAAATATCACTGGAGGCATTTGGGAGATGTCTACTGAGCAGGAGCCCCAAGATTACATCGCTGTAATTGAGAATATCATATTCAGAGGTAGTGTTGCCAAATCTTCTTTATGTTTTTTTATAATTAAGAAATCTAAAGTTTTTTTTGAACCAATGAATATCTGATATTAGGATAAAAAAGAAAAATGGAAGACAACTTTATATTGTATGTTATACTTTCCTCAAATGCACGAAGGTTCTTAATTTTTAGCTATATTCTTCTAATCAGGGCTTATCAGTTGTTTTAAAAATGGTTTATAAGTATATTCCTTAGGGTAACCTATGTGAGCTCATGTTGTAGAACAAGTATGGTATGCTATTCTATATGGCCGTTTGGTTCTAGAAGTTGGTTTCTTACTTAACTGGTAAGGCTTGAGTTAATATCTACCCTATTACTATTACCAGTCAGTAGCAGTCCAAGATTTGAAGGTCTGCTTTAGAAGTATAAAACTTCTGTTGCACTGACAATTGTATGATACCTATTACTGTGGTATGGAATACTGTTATTTTTTAATTAGTTTTAAATTTTAAAAAATCCGTTTTAATCATATAGCCACATGTCAAAGAGCAAAACACAAGGTTCCCTTTGGGTAATTAATTACAGTTCCATGTAATAATCAAAACTCAGAAGCCTTCTTCAGTTGGTTAAGCGACTGCCTTCGGCTCAGGTCATGATCCTGGAGACCCAGGATCGAGTCCCACATCGGGCTTCCTGCTCGGCGAGAAGCCTGCTTCTCCCTCTCTCACTCCCCCTGCTTGTGTTCCCTCTCTGGCTGTGTTTCTCTCTGTCAAATAAATAAAATCTTTAAAAAAAAAAAAAAAAAACTCAGAAGCCTTCTAATGGTGACGTTTCTCCTTTCCCCTGTTCTTTTCTGTTTCCGCCTGAGTGCAGAGGTGGTGCCATGTGAGTTGAGTTCCTGGTTTTCTCAACCTCTCTTTAAGCCTTTTATTCCCAGAGTTCTAGCTATGGCTCCCTTTCCTACAGGAAGAGATGGGTTCTTATTTTCTACTGGCTGTATCAAATATTAAGTGTTGCCTCCTTTTCTTGGAGCATATTTCTGCGTTCTCTGGAGTTCCCTCCATTCACTGGGATGTGTCACCTGCAGCTCCTTAATGAGACAACCATCCTGTTTTGAGGCTCCTACTTGTGGTGATCCACCTGCTGTGGTTTCTTACTGTTGATATCTGTGACTCTCTCCTGTGTCACTTTTGATAGACATTACTCTGAGATTTGCCCCAGCTGGCCTTCTCTCTCACTTGGCCCACATCTATCTGTAAAAACATGTGTTTGTCTTTTCCCAGTCAAACTCTGGGTGTGAAAGCCATTTTCAGTATATCCAATGCCATCTTACCCTCAGAGCAGCAGCACAAACAGCCTCTTGCCTTGAGTTACTTCCAACTCAAGGTCTAGCATGAATCTTGTTTTGTAAAACCAAAGAACATCTATCAATTCCCAGTGCTTTGCTGGAGGCCCTTCTCACTCACTGTGCTTGAATATGATGCCATCTGTCTTCCCCATGGGGGGTGGTAGGAGGCACAGAAACCAGCAACTCTCTTTAAAAAATCCTCTTCCTGGGCGCCTGGGTGGCTCAGTTGGTTGAGCAACTGCCTTCGGCTCAGGTCACGATCCCAGAGACCCACGTCGGGCTCCCTGCTCGGTGGGAAGCCTGCTTCTCCCTCTCTCACTCCCCCTGCTTGTGTTCCCTCTCTGCCTGTGTTTCTCTCTGTCAAATAAATAAGATCTTTAAAAAAAAAAATCCTCTTCCTAGGGGCTCCTGGGTGGCTCAGTCTTTAAGTGTCTGCCTTCACCTCAGAGTCCTGGGATCAAGCCGGCATGGAGCCCCACATCAGGCTCCCTGCTCCAAAGGAAGCCTGTTATCCTCCTCCCACTCCCCCTGCTTGTGTTCCCCCCTCACTATGTCTCTTTATGTCAAATAAATACATAAAATCCTTTTAAAAAATTAAAAATCTTCCTTCTATTTTATAGCATTCCAGCCTCTTCGAGTTCAATACTTTCAAAGCCTCATTTTATAGTTACTTATGGTTGCATAACAAGTTACTTACATCGAAGAATTTTTATGTGTAGGTTGTGTCCCTTGACAAAATTGGTGCTAAATGCTGTAATTTATGCAACAATAAATGTTTTAATAAAAGTTTAAGTAAAATATTTTGCTTCATACTGCTGTTGGTGTTGAATACATTAAGAAGTTTAGTTTTCAAAAAATAGGTGAAATAAGATGAAAGGTGTGGAATTCAATTTTTATTGCCCCTTTCTTCCCTCCTCCCTATCCCACAGAGAAATTATACAAAGAAAAAGAAAACTTATTATTCAGAAACATGATAAATAGAATAATAAAAATGCCAGAAAGTCATATAAATAATTAAATGTGCTAATATAGTCACATAAGAAGGAAAAAGCAGAGGAGACTTTTGTAAAACTTAATGAAAAAGAAAGACATTTTATAATTAATCAAGGCTCCAGAGAATTTTTAAATATTAAAAAAAAATGAGGAAAAGATACTTTCATGGTCAATCTGAGTATTTTATTTCCTTTTAAGGAATTAAGGAAGTTAAATTTCCTGTCTTCTTAATTCCCAATTTGAAAGTAATACAAATCCATCTATGTTTTCCACATTTCTGTGTGTGGTACAACCACTTTGACCATGTTGTATCCATTTTTGGTTTTCTAACTTTTTTTATTTTTGGAGCTTTACCTCATTTTCTCCATCTAGACTTTCTACATAGATAGGTTTCAATATAGCATTGTTTATAAAGGATCTAAATGATTTATTCTCAAATTCACATAAAATAAACTACCATTTTTGAGTGTTACCATTGTATACTTTATTCTTTATAAATCTTATCCCTAAAAGATGAGTAGTTTCCATGGCACATTTATTGGTCTCTTTCTTCCCTTGCTCTTTGTTTTATATTGTGACATCTTTTGCCTTTGGACTCTTGCAAGCACAACGGTTTGTTCTAATAGTTAGGTGAATGCTTCCTAACCTTTATTTTATAATATTTTCATATGTTTGTGAAAATATAATATTCACGTCTCCTATTCATTTCATTACCAAGGGTGAGATGGAAGAAGAAAAAAGCCTCAGTTCTTTTCGCTGCCACAGTAAAGAATTATAGGACAATGAAACAAAAGTAAAACCAAGTAAAGTTTTATTAAAGTGTACTTTAAGGGAGAAGTGGGCCAGACAAGAGAGACAAGGGCCCAGAAACTCCGGGCTGTGGGCATACACTAATTTTTGTCTTTAGAATAGGTCCTTGTATCACAACATTTGAGAGATAGGCATGGATTATGTAATAATTAGCCAGCTCCGTATGTCCTTTCCCAAGAGGTATTCAAAATGCCTACATGGGGGAGGAAACTGCAACATTATTTCTATTCTAGAGACAGGTCAAATAAGGACAAGGGGGCTGCTTGTAACGAGCACCACAGACTTAACTCTCACTCTAACAGGATGCTGTAATGGCAAACTGACTGCTAGATGGACGCAGTGGGGAGGTGCCTGGGCGGTCCTCAGTTGGGGCTCGGCATTATGGTGTGTAAGGCCCATCCTCCTGTTGCTTGTGCCTAGCTAGCTTCCTTGCCTAAATAAGTTTCTATTTCAGTATTTCATATTTATCTGACTTTCTTCATTTCAAATGGTAGATGTTATGGTGGTGGGTGGGAAAGCTGCTAACTCTTTCACGAAGAACTTTAACATTTTAATTTTGTTACCATATTATCAAACTAAAGACTCTGATTTTTAGCTTCATTAAACCTAAAGAAGCAGCCTAAAATTAAAAATAGCAATATCAGGGGCACCTGGGTGGCTCAGTTGGTTACGTATCCAACTCTTGATTTCTGCTCAGGTCATGATCTCAGGATCTTGGGATCAAGCCCTAGGTCAGGCTCTGTGCTCAGCACAGACTCTGCTGCAAATTCTCTCCCTCTGCCCCTCCTCCTGCTCGCACTCACTCTCTAAATAAATCAATCAATCAATAAATATTTTTAAAACAAGAATAGCAATGTTAACAGTGGCATTCCTGGAAAACAATAATAACACAACAAAAACAAACTGTGCAGAAGCATTTGTTTTTCCTTCCTCCTTTTGAGCCCTGTTTGCAAGAGCTCTGGTGAGCTCTGGTCAGTGAGGTCTGCTTTGCTGGTCAGTGAGGTCACATGACCTTTCCAATGAAGTCCATCCTTTCTGCGTGGCCTTTCAGCTCCCCGAGGTTATGACTCCCCCAGGGGGGATCAGGCCATCTCTGCCGTTACCCTTAGTGTAGACACATGTTGTACACCACCTCCTGTCCCATTCCTGCCTCTGCAGCATTGTTCATACACTGCCTTCTTTACCCAGAATACCCTTCCCTGTATTTTCAGTTGAAATTCCAGCCATTCTTCAAGGTCAGCTGTGAAAAGCTGCTTGATTAATGAATTCATCTCAGATCCTTTTTGCTTGAAAAATATTTCCTCATCCCTAATTCTATTAAAATTTTAATGTTTACTTAAGATTCTCAATTCTTTGTAATAATTTTTGACAATTTCTTTTCTTCTTCCTATTTCAATTTTACTCGCCTTGCTTGTGTTCCTTCTTTAGCTGTGTTTCTCTCTGTCAAATAGATAAATAAAATCTTAAAAAAAAAAAAAAGAGTAAAGGAAACTTGGAGTGCCTGGGTGGCTGGGTTGTTCAAGTGTCTGACTCTTGATTTTGGCCCAGGTCATCATCTCAGAGTTGTGAGATTGAGCTCTGCGTTGGGCTCTGTGTAGGGTGTAGAGCCTGCTTGAGATGCTTTCTCTCCCTCTCTCTGCACTTAACCCACTCTAAAAAAAAATAATAAAAATAAAAAAAATAAAAGAGTAAAGAAAACTTACAAATGGTAAATTAAATGTATTAGTTTTATGAAGTAATGGAAGTCTTACTGTATTGTTTCATGAACTTAAGCGAGCCTTCCCACATTGTTTCATCTTTAAACAATAGCAGGAAGAATAAACACAAATCATTATTCACACTGTGAGTCTCTATCCATCTCAAGCTATACAAGGAGTGGGGAGAGGTCTTGCCAAGATTTCAGATACCTAACACCACCCTAGTCCTATTGAATTAGAGCTCTGGGAGTGAGTTGTGAAAGCAGAGAGCAGAGGACTTGGGAATAAACATTAAATGACTTCCTCTTGTGGCTTGTGCACCCTGAAGCTTAAGAACCACTGGTCTGGACCAGTTTCCTCAGGAATACAATCTTTGTTAATGGATACCAAAGCATTGCTCAAAGAACAGAAATGATGGCATTACGCATTTTAAATCAGTATCTCTCCTTTGTTGTTTGAAAATTTCTAAGTTTCTTTTAGAAAAGAAAATCATTTATGTTGATTTTGTAAGTGTGTGTGCAATTATAATTTGTCTCATTACTTTAGAAAGTAATGATTACCTTGAAACATGACTCCTGATCATTTTTACTATGAAAAAGTTATTTTTGAAATTTTATTCTTGTACTCTAATGTGAAATACATTATGCATATATAGAGTATATGTGTATACACACATTTTGTAGAGAAATTTAAAAATCACACACCTGCAGGTTCGCTTTCATCTTAAGACACAGGATGTTACTAATTCCCTTGAACTCCCTGGGGACATCTCCCCCATCATATTTCTCTTTTCCAGTTTCTTAGATGACCACCATTTTGTAATTTCTTTTTATAGTTTTACTTCATGTGTATTTATCTGTAAAATATTTTACCTGGATGGCTTGGGCTTTTTACTTTATATTAATGGAAATATATTGTATTAACTCTTTTTCTGGTTCAGTGTTACGTTTTTGAGACCTATCCATGTTAATATATATATAGTTCAATTATTTTCATTGCCCATCATTGGATTGCACCACAATTCATCTTTCAACTTTATTCTTCACACAAATTATAACTACTTAGAGTTTTTTGGTTTTGGTTTTCTTTAATTGATGCAATTCCAATCCTGGTGGCCAAGTGTTAGTTTGGGGACATGTGTCCAGGAAGAGAATTGTTGAGTCACAGGATTCATGCATATAATACTTAATGTAAATTGTCTTTCAGCACTGTTTTGTCAGTTTACATGATAGAAATGTAAGAGTCCTCACTATGCCCCATTCTTTCCAATACTTGGTACTTTCTGAATTTTTTGTTTTGCAGTTTAGTGGCTCTGAAAGTATATTTTATTATAGATTCAATGTATACTCTTTTAATCACTAATGACATTTTCTTTTATATTTACATATTTATATATTTCATATATTCAGTCTCCAATTTTGTTTCATGAGGTGCTTCCTTGTGTCTTTTACCCACCTTTTTTTGTCTTTGTAAAAATGACTTATAGGGTACTTAAAAAAATATATTTGTTATATATTTTACAGATACCTTTTCAAAGTTTAAGTTTAGGGCTTCAATCTTTAACTTACCTTTTAACAGTTTTGATAAATATTATCTTAATATAGGTAAGGATGTCAATAATTTTTTAAACTTACTCTTTATTATAACCTGTTGAAAAAATCTTTGTCTCTCTTAGGTAACACGTATCTTCTAAAAAATTGACAGATTTGACTTGCTCATTAAAGTACAACATCCATCTGGAATTAATTCTGTGTGCAGTATGAGGTTGGCCTACAGATTATGTTTTCCATTGTGAATAACCTGTTTTTTGAAAGTTTCAACCAAATACATTTAAGAGTTTTGGAACCATTCAGATTTTCTATTTGATTTTTTTGTTGTTGTTTAAAAATTTGCTGATTTCACTTGTTTTCAAATTTCTCTATATAAAGTTGTTTATAACATTCCTTTATTTTTTGTATATATGCTATATGAAATTGCGTACTTTTTTATTTCTAAGATCATTTATTTGTGTCTCCTTTTTAAAATATCAATTGAGCTTCTTAATTTTTCAATGTCATTTGTCCTTTCAAAGGACAACCTAAAGATTAAAAAAATGTTTTCTATTGCATATTTTTCTATTAGTTATTTTTTATTACATTTAATATTTGTTTTCTTCAAATTTTTTAAATGTTTAGTTCATGAACATATAATCTTTCTGTTTTCCCTTTTTATAATAAACATTTAAGGCTATAATTTCTCTCTAAGTACTTCTTCATCTGTATCCAACAGGTTCTTGCAACCCTTTTCAATATTATTCAGTTCCACCTATTTTCCAGTTCTATTTTGATTTCTTCTTTAGAAGTATAAATAAACAGAAGTATGAGTTTAAATTTATCTTTTTGCCATTAATTTTTAAATGGTGTTGTATGGCCAGAGAATATAGTCTCTATTAGTCAGGTAGTTTGAAATTTATTGAGTTCTATTTATGGCCTAGTATCTGACTGATTTTTAAAATATTCCATCTGTGCTTGAAGAGAACACATATCTCCATATTTGGTATACACTTTATTTATGGCCGTTGGATCAAGCTTGTTATGTATATGATATGTCTTTTTACATTCTTTATTTTGAACTGTCTTTATATCTTTGCTCTGTATAGGTTAGGTGTATGTTTTATAAATGGTACATAGCTGGATTTTTAAAATTCAGTCTTAGCACCTTAATCTGAATGTATAATTTATCAGTTTACATTGATTATGATACCTGATTATATGGATTTAATTCTGTCATTTATTGCTTTTTATTTGTTCTATTTTTTCATGTTTCCTCTTTCCTTTAATCTATTTTGGCCACCTTTTAGCTTGAGTCCCTGGCCCCATTCTGTTGGCATTCGACTTTATTAGTAGAATTTCTAGGCTAGAAATTTCAGGATGTATACTTAAAGGGGCAATTAAGTTATTATTAAAAATTGCCTTTAATTATTAACTATTATCTTTGTTATATTTCCTTCATCCTGAAAAATAAAAAGGCCTTTTATAATGTTTTAACTCTAATCATCTATTTTCCAATTTTACAGGGTAATAATTCTTAGTTTTCTCTACATTTTTTATACTTGTGGAGTCAATATTTGTTTAACTTAAGCCATATATTTGCAATTTTCTTTGTATGCTGTTCTTTTTTGCATCTCAAACTCTCTTTCTGGGATCATTTCCCCCCGCCCCAAGAAGTATATGTTTAAAGATTTTCTTTGGTGAGCTCTTGTGGTAATAAATAAAAATAAATAAATAAATCTCAATTTCAGTTTGCACCAAAAATATCATTATTTGCATTATTATTGAAGACAGTGTCACTAGATACAAGAATTGTTTTCTCTTAATTCTTGAAAATATTATTCTTGTCTTCTCACATCCATGTTGCTGCTGAGAAGCTGGTTATCTGGCATCCATTATTCTGTAGGCAACCTATTTTTTTCATGATCAATTATTAAGATGCTCTCATTGTATCAGGGTTTCTTCAGTTTATAATGATATGTCCTAGGTATTTAATAGTTTTGTTTATCCTGCATGTAATTATTTGAGCTCCTTAGATCTGAGATTCCATGTCTTTCCATAATCTGAAAAATGTTTAGCTATTCCATCTTCTAGAATTTTCTCTCTTCTCCATTCTTTCATTTTCTCCTAGAACCCTGATTAAGCATATACGCAGTCTTCTTACTCTCCCTGTGTATCTCTTAACCACCCTTTCTCCATCTGCCTTCCCTTTGTCCCACTCGTTTCACTTTACTTAATTTCTTCGGATTTATCTTTTAGATAACAGATGTCTCAGCCATTTTTCACCTGCCTTTGAAAGTTTCATTGTTTCTAAATTATTGCCTGCATCTCTAAGAGTTCCATTTGTGTGTTTTATCAAGGCCTGGCCCATCTTAATAATCTTTGATTTCTTCACAGCCTCATTTTCTTTTTTTATTTCTTTCATTATATTAACACTTATTTATATGCTTTTCCTGGAAATAATAATATGTGGATTGCTGGCCTGGTTCTCTAAGACTTTCTGCTATTTAAGTAATTTTTTTTTTCATTGTAATTGATGTAACATGGAACTTTATCTATGGAAATCCTTTGAGGTCTGATTTTAATGTATTTTGCTAGAGAAAAGATTTAGGTCTGTTTCTTCCAGGAACTCGAATTTCCTCCTGGGATCACTTTAAACTAAATTTTTGGCTTAAAGTTTTTTTGGCAGTTTTTTAAGTAGAATCTATCCAGGTCCTAAACCCATGTGAATGCTTGTAGTTTGGGAAATCTTAAGAAGCAATCTTTCTGCATTTTAATTTCACCCTGAGCCAAGGCTGAGAAAGAAAATTTCTTTTTGTAGATTTTGATGCCCTAGCTTATAAAAAGATTTGTGGTCTGATCTCTCATTTTTCTCATGCTAGGACTTTTCTTTCTTTCAATGAGTATGGAGCCCCTTAAAACCGAACACCACTAGGGATCAGTAGAAAACTCAGAACAAAAATGCTTTCAAGTGTGTTCCCTTAACACCATGAATTTGTGCCTATTTATTCTTTTGGTCTCTGAGAAATTTTCTTACTTCATTTATTCATGAATGAATACATGTCATTAATATTATGTTATTCTAAATATTATTATTTGAAGTATTTCAGGCTTTATATAAAGGGATAGGTATTTCCAAATGTCTAGCTGTTATATTTCTGTAAACAGGTTACTAGAAATACTTATTGTAAATTGTAAAAAAAATTGTTATCTTACAAGTATAATAAGGGCTGTGAATAATTAGAATTTTCAACCAATTAATTGGCAAGCATCTTGAGAAATGGCCTCCAGGAGCCTTTGAACCAAATAACTAAAATTAAAACCGCCTTTTCTCTTTGTATTTCCTCTAGATGTTTTATTTTCATTGTCACAATCCACCCATGAAATAAAAATCCATAAGGCCTCAGTAGATTGTTGGTGCAAAATTTGTAGACATTCCAATTTGAGAGGAAAATATGTTTTTAAGTGATTCTAAAATACTGCAAATAAAAATTCTTTTTAAAGATTTAAATGAAATAGGAAGTTATATTTAAACACATAAAACAATAAACATATATGAGGAAGGGACTTCTTGGAAACAGTGAGATTAATCAATATTTCAAAATAAGCCATTATTTCTTTGTTTAACTGAAAAGAAAAAATGTATCGTAATAAATGACTGTATTATACTTTTCCCATCATCTGTCAGTCATCAAAGAGGTAAGTAAGCCCATGTCATTGTAAGAAAGATAGGATTTAATTAATATTCATGTTTTGTTGATATTCAAGACACTGCATTAAGTAGTTGAGTTCAGATTCATATCAAAGAAAATACTAGTTTTTTTCATAGTACCTAATAGTGAAGAAAACTTACTGATTAATAATAATAGCAAATTAGAAATGTATGGTATGGAATATTAATTAAATGGAAACTTTGTATTATGGGTTTCTTTGCAAATTTCTACTGTGGGGATACCTTTTGGGGGAGCTTATTGTATGAACTATGGTGTTCTTTAGTGGAAAGGGTATCTAGTAATCAGGTATTCTCTGTGTGCTGGCCTTTGGTCAGACGTGCTTAGGGAAATGTGGCATAAAATCTACTTTTGGCTTTACTGAGTATTCTTTTGAATACACTGTCTACCAACTTAGTGAGGTATGAGGGAGTTGGGCCAGGAAAGGCCATATGATGAAACTATGGTAGCTAGATGTTGTAGATAAATTCATAAACTCTTAGACTGTAACTAGAGTACCTGAATAGTAACAATGAAGCTCATTACTTCAGTCCATTACAACTTTCTTTAAATCTGCAGTCAACAGTAGAGCAGTGATCAGAAAGTTTGTAAACATTTTTTCAGCCATGTAAATGTTGCATTCAGGTAATTTCTGGTCAGTTCTACTCCTGTACGATTGTTTATCTGATTAGAAAGAAAACCTTTGAGTAATTGTTGTCTGCCCATCTATTTATAGCAATAATCTGTTATAAATATAGGGTTATAAAAGGTGACTTTAGGAAGGCTCAATTACTTGTTTTTATTTATTTAAATTCTTTGGTTTGGGGAGTATGCGACAACATGGACAAATGCTCTGATGCTAAGGCAAATCTGTTTCACTGAGAGAATATATGTAACTTTAAATGACGATTCATGTGTAAGTGCCCTTGTGTAGAGAGACTGGAGAGCCAGCCTGAGCTATGCAGTCTGAAGGACTTTTTCATGCTTCTCTGGAGTTTGAATTTTAACTTCAAGGTGCTGATTTCAAAGCTGTCTTAAATGTGGATAAGATAAAACTAGACAAGGGTTTTAGAAGGCTTTTTCTGACAGATAATGGCTATAATGACTGGGCAAGGAAGACGTTACAATGATACAAAAGAGAAGCAATGAGAGCCTGAATTAAGGAATTAACAGGGGAATGGATTCTAGAGATATTTGGAAAGATATTTCTAGGATCAAATAAACAAGTCCTAAGAACAGATTGGGTATATAGAGGTTGAGCAATCACAGGAAGGCAGGCTCTCTCTCAGATTTCTGTCCTTGGCCATTTTATTCCAACTAGCTTTCCCTAAATGTAGTTCAAAACATTTTGTCTAAGCTGAAGCCTTTCATATCTGTAATCCTAGGCTAGTGATTCTTTAAACTTTTTGCTCTCAAAACAACTTTATATTCTTAAAATACTTTGAGAATCCCAAAGAGCATTTGTCTATGTCAGTTAAATCTATTGACTTTTACTATGTCAGAAATTAAAATGTAGAATTTTAAAAATTAATCCATTTAAAAATAATGAGCTCATTACATGTGAACATAAATAACATATTTCTATGGAAAAGGGCCATTTTTCAAAAACAAAAATATACTTGCCCCCACTTACTACCTAGAGAGAGATTCTAGGCCACAACACAGGAAGGGGTAACCCAGGTAACCCAGTGGCATCCCAGAGTTCAGAGAGGGAGGTGGGAATACAGGGGGACTGCTGTATATCAAGTTCAAGTTTGTAGGCAGGTAATGCTGCTCAGAGAGGAGACTATGGAGAGGTGCAGTGGATTCCCCTTGAAGCCTCAGCTGAATACTGTTCAGGGTATGCTTGCCAGGAAACTTCTTAAGACCTGTGGAAGAAATATCTGAGGGAGTGGAGGAGTATCTTAGAAGCTCACTCAGAGCTGGAAAGAGTTTGTTGCCACTAGCAAGAGTGGAAAAATCTTATAATCCAAGAAACATAAGGTAGGATATTTAGAAAGGTATTGCCTGGGAAGTAGAGCCAAAATTAGCCATAGATTAAAGGCTATTCTGGTTGCCTCTCACACAATTTAAAAGCAAACCTTAAAAATATCAGTGTTTTCAAGTAACATAATTGCATCCCAGAGTGAAGCTCAGGAATATCTGTAGGAATATGGCCCCCAAGAAGATAAAGTTCATAATGTCCACCAGCAGATCAAAAATTGTCCAGCATGCAAAGAAGCAGGACAATTTTCCGATAATCAGTAGAAAAATCAATCTAAAAAGGCTTGCATCCAGGATATAGAAAGAACTCTGGAAACACAATAAAAAGAACAAACATCCAATGAAAAAAAACTGGGCAAAAGATACTTTACAGGAAAAAATATATATATCCAGAGCACAACAAAGCACTTGAAAAGATACATTATTAGTGGATCATGAACTACAAAACGATGTTCCAAAGTAGTTATATCATTTTACTTTCTCACCAGCCTTTTTAAGAGTTCTAGCTGTTCAACATCCTTGTCAACTCTTGGTCAGTTTTTAATTTCAGTTACTTTAATGTTGTACAGTGGTATCTTACTGGTTTTCTTTTCTTATATGGAACAAACATGTATTTTAACCAAGAGTGCCCAATGGTTGGTAACACAATTTGGTGCCACTGTCTTTATCACTAATGCTTAAGTGACAGTTGTTTTACTCTCCATTGTTTTTGTGCCATCATAGGCAAATGACATCTTAGTATTACCATGAAAATTGTTTTGACTTCAGGGACTCCTTGAATCACTGTTCTACTCTGCACTTTTTTCCTAGACTTCACATTGTTTATTTATGTCCCACCTTCAGATTTGCTAAAATCATTATTTCTTCTACTCTCCTTCCATTAAAAAAAAATTAGCCCTATTCATGTGTTCCATATTTTAAAGACATTACTACTGCCCACTCACCCTTAGCTATCACAGAACCTTCTCTCCCACATTCAGCTAAATTCTCTGCCTTAGAAAAATGTCTCTGTTTTCCCATTCACCATCCCCATTAACCTCTATCATCATCTTTCTCTTTCCAGTCTACTGCTGGTGGGTCCTTTCCTCTCTTTCCAAAACACAGACTCAATTATGGGACTCTACATCACCAACAGAATAAAGTCAAAGTGACTTAGAGCAGCAGCAAGCTTGCTCATAATCAAATATTTAAAAAATTGTGGCATTATTTAAAACACATACATTGGGTCACCTTGGTGGTTCAGTCGTTAAGTGCCTGCCTTTGACTCAGGTCATGATCCTGGAGTTCTGGGATCGAGCCCCCCATTGGGCTCCCTGCTCAGCAGGAAGCCTGTTTCTCCCTCTCTCACCCCCCTACTCGTGTTCCTTCTCTAGCTGTGTTTCTCTCTGTCAAATAAATGCATAAAATCTTTAAAAACAAAAACATTAAAAAATAAAAACACATACATTTTTCACTAATTTGGACAATAATTAATTCTAACAATAAATGCATAATGATAACTTAGTTTATTTAAAAAAAAGGCTGATAGAACTGTTTTTGTACTTCTAGAATGTATTAAGGTTTGAGAAATTATTAGCTGCCAACTTTAAGATTCAAGGATTGAATCTCTTGTTTTTTTCCTTTCTCTAAGAAACTAATAGTTCATTATAACTTCAGAATTCCAATTAAAATGATGGATTGTTTGAAAAGTATATTACGCAGAAAGTCTGAATTATAAATGTGAGTTCAGGGATGTCATGCTCTACACAGGGTTTTATTTTGTCCCAGTAAGCTTCTCTGACATAGATGATTTAATAAAGTAGCTCAAATTATTTCTGGGGCTGCAGAGACTAAGGGTTCAAGGCATTCTCCCCACTTTATGACTTATTTTCAAAGTCTTTTTAAAGTCTGTCTTTTTTTATTTTAATCAGTTTATCTTTTTGCAACCTATTTTTCTTTATTTTATTTTACTCTGTGTCCTAATATCATTTTTGATCATTATTACATACATTGAAGAATTAAATTCAAACAACAAAATTGTTAGCTGCAGCTTATTAGTCCTAGACACTAGAGTATAACTTCAAGTTATTTATTGCAAATAAAATAAAGACATTTGGTTAGAATATTTTAAATTATATTGGCAATGGCTTTTTAAAAGATATATTTATTTATTTTAGAGAGAGAGCACAAGTGGGAGGGGTGGAGGAAAAGGGAGAAAGAATCTCAAGCAGACTCTGCGCTTGGTGTGGAGCCAGATGTGGGGCTCTGTCTCATGCCCCCAAGATCAAGACCTGAGCCGAAAACCAACTGCACCACCCAGACACCCTGGTACTGGCATTTTAAGCACTATGCTAGGTGGCTTTTTACCACATTCATATTATAAGTATCTGCCTGCTATTCCAGATTTATACCACCTCCCTTTGTTCAATTGAAACTAAGGTGTACTGTTTCATATTATCAGAGTCATTATGCTATTAACTACATACTACCTAGTTTGTGTCATTCTTTACTACTCCAAAAATCCTACTCTCTTCATTTTGGCCAAAAGCTGGTGTTTTTCACGTTTCAGTTACACATGTAAACGCCCATCTGCTGTATTAACAGCACCCATTTGAGGCTTCTCTGAACATTAACTCCAGTGTTATAAGAAATATACTGTGTATAGGACAGAAAAGCAAAAGATTGCCATCTTTTATTGCAGAATATATATATATATATCTAACTTTGAAATGTATGTCAAGAGAGTCAAGATCTTGAAGTCTATGGAATTGTAATCTGAGGTCTATAGAACTTCACTCTCAAGAGAAGATTGAGCCACTGGAAGGAAATTTTACATATGAACTGTGTTTTAATTAAACATTCCTTATTCTAACTTGTAACTAACCATTTGTGAGTGTTGGTAATTATTTTCCTAGGCAGACTCTTTAAGTTTTATTTTTTTAACATCAGTAACATTTTGCCATCCACACGTAGTTTTATGCTAGAAGATCAAACTTACAATCATATCAGATTAACAATTTGAAACAAAATGATGTATCTCATACAGATTTCCCATATTTTTATATCTCATTTAGGAAATAAAGTGAGAGGTCCTTATATTTTAATTTAATTCTTCATTAAGAAACACAATATGCAGTTTTAAACTATATGAGAAATAAAAAAAGATTTAAAAAGTCAGACATTTATGATATCACCAAATGAGAATACACTTACACACATATTGAAAATGTGTATTTTTCACCTTAAATTTGCATGAGAGATTTTCAAATCACTGTTATTGGTATCTTAATACTCCTCTATATTGGGAGAGCTGAAAAAATTTTAAATCACCGCTTACAACTGCATAATAGCAGAGTTGGAATTGCAGGTCTTCCTAGGAACAATATCCATTAACTTTTTATGGTTGTACTCTTTACTAGGCAATTAGGATTTCCTTTTGAATTGTAATGGGAATGTTTGGGCAGATGGAAATCAACAGAAGTCCTTCTCTTAAGTTTATTCTGTATCTGTATTTTTTTTAACTGTTAATGGCATCATAATGCTGTAAAGTATATTTATAAGGATGTAAGTAATGCTCATCAGTCTCTTTAATAGCTTCCCATATGAAGCTTAACTTTTATTCAACAATTCCTTTTATTCAAGTTCCTCAAAAAGAATTCAATCTATTATAGTAATTGAGACCATGTATTTTTCAGCCCTGTTTGAATGCCCCCCTAACCCCTCCCTTTCCAACAAACGCTCTATCATCCTTTTCAAGTCTAGAGCCTAGAGCATCCTAAAGATATTGTTCCGTTATTTACAATGACTAACCAAGCACAATAATTTTGTTATTCAACTGGCCAAGTTCTTTTTAACTCATTTAAATTCTTTAAAAATATGAGAAAGTAAGGTTTATGTCTAATTTGTAAATGTTTCTTTATCTTTCAAAGTTGTTTAGAAGGTAGGAAAAAGGGGCTATACAGTTGTGGTTGTTTTTCTTTCCTTCTTAAAGATACTTATGTAATTTCATATAGTTAATTTTATAGTTTTTTACTCAACAAATATATGAAACTGACTTTGAATTATGGATAAGAATTTAAACTAAAACGAATTTAAAGATTTTATTCTAATCATAAAAATAATATACGATCATTACAAAAATCTGAATATTATTGGTAATATAAAAGAAGCACGCACACACAAATGCCACTCAGAATGACAATACCTGGTGGTAATCACTGTTAACATTTTGGCATTTTTCATTTCAAAGATAAACTCTTATATGTAGAATATAAGATACTTAAAAGTTGAAAGAGTATTGCCAAATATGTACATGTTCAAAGAAAAGGCAATGCATAATAAGCATGGGACTAGACTGCTGAAAGAATGTGGGAATGAAAACAATTTTTTTTTAGGTTTTAAAATTTGCAATGATAGCCCCGGATATCAAACTTTGCCTTTGGCTTGGGAATGATATATTAAGGACTGTTCCATGAGAAAATGAAAATCTCCTTCAAAATTGATGTTGCACTTTAATGAAAGATTCCAGCTTGGAACAAATAGTTAAAAATAATAAAACAAAATATTACTATATGGAAGTATAGATTTAAATGGTAATGATAATTACATAGAATTATACAAAATGTTGATATAAGGAGAAGCAAAGTATTTCAGAGATGAGCTACACATGAACTATCACACTATTATAAAAAATGGAAGAAGTTATAAAATTATAATGAACATTTTTCTAGTACTTCATATGAGGAGTTATTCTTAAAAAGTCTTTTTTATAAATAAATCAGAGTTTAAAGTTAAAGTTTTCAGAGTTAAAATTCATCTCAAATAATATCTTCCCCAAAATTGTTATTAACAGATAATGTCATTAGACCCCAAGACATTACCTTCTTTGTGTAGGTTCCATGGGGTCAGAGTGGGGAGGAATCTGGAAAAATCCATGATGTGTCAGAATGGTGTCTCCTCCCTTTTGAAACCCCACTCTCAAATGACCCTAGTCTCAAATGACACTAGTGCTCACATGAGAAAGCACATTACTTCTCTTCCATTTATTGTTCATGATTGATCCATTTATTCCTTACATTTTCAACAAAAATATTTTCTAACATTCATTTATGAATTTCTGAGTCAAGCATTGTTACAACTTAATGTAAAATGTATTTAATTGTTATGGAACAGGTGAGCACTACATACTCGTACCATTCTAATTTTTAAGTAAAAATGTAAACAGAGGAGGGTAAGTACCAAGAAAATGACAGAACTGGAATGGGCCAGATACTTCCAGCATGCACATTTCAAATAAATACACTAGTGAACAAATTCTGTGTTGATTTTGAAAAAATAGCTTTTAGGGTACTTTGGGAATACCCCAGACCATTTTTAATTTTTTGGACATACACATACTCTAATCAGAGTGTTCTTTTTTTTTTTTTTTAAAGATTTTATTTATTTATTTGACAGAGAGAAACACAGCCAGAGAGGGAACACAAGCAGGGGGAGTGAGAGAGGGAGAAGCAGGCTTCCGGCTGAGCAGAGAGCCCAATGTGGGGCTCGATCCCGGGTCTCCAGGGATTAACTGACTCAACAACATAAAATGGTACTCATAGTGCCTTCTTCATGAGCATATTAATCATACCAAATTGCTCTGATCATCATGCACTTAGACACTTTCTTTGATCTCCAGGATGTATTTCCTTCCTTCCTTCCTTCCTTCCTTCCTTCCTTCCTTCCTTCCTTCCTTCCTATTTCTTTTTTTAAAGATTTTATTTATTTGACAGAGAGAAACACAGCTAGAGAGGGAACACAAGCAAGGGGGATGAGAGAGCGACAAGCAGGCTTCCTGCCAAGCAGGGAGCCCGATGCGGGGCTCGATCCCAGAACTCCAGGATCATGACCCGAGTCTAAGGCAGATGCTTAAGAACTGAGCCACCCAGACATCCCCAAAATGTAATTTCACATTGTTAATTGAAACATTAGAACCAAGCATTTATTGTTTTCCCTTTTATTGTACATTTACATATTAAGAATGCTTTTTTTCGGGGCGCCTGGGTGGCTCAGTGGTTAGACAACTGCCTTTAGCTCAGATCATGATCCTGGAGACCCGGGATCGAGTCCCACATCGGGCTCTCTGCTCGGCGGGAAGCCTGCTTCTCCCTCTCTCACTCCCCTGCTTGTGTTCCCTCTCTGGCTGTGTTTCTCTCTGTCAAATAAATAAAATATTTAAAAAAAAAAGAATGCTTTTTTCTTCATAATTCTATAGGCATTTAGAAATTAGGAGAAATTAGGAATGCTTATTCCATAACCCAGAAAATTCATATTTTCTATGTCTAATATGCTTTTTCACTTACTACATTAGTATAATACCTCTATTATTTATTTTTTTCATTACTCAATTTTGAATGATTTTCCTTTAAAATATATGTATTGTTTATAAAGATCCTTCTTGTGCAACACATGTTTCCTCCTTTAACTTGGTTGTTTTTCCACTAAATAATAGTTTTAGCCAACTGACATTTATTGGGTTTCTACTGTGTGGCCAGTGTTTGGTAGTTACCTGAAGTTGAGGTAAAAACAACGATTATCAGTTGTACTATCAAAAGTTCACTATCTAATGAAGGAGTTATGAAAATAAATAATATATAAATGATATTAACTATGTGACACTTTCTAATGATGTTTAGTACATCCTATGAGCTATGGGAAATGTCCACTAGGAATAATCATTGATGGGAAAATTAGGAGGAAAAATGGGACTAGGTACAACAAGCACCTCTGAAGCAAATAATACATTATATGTTAATAAAATTTAAAAAATTTGAATGATAAATTTTACATATATATTACCAGAATAATTTAAAAAATAGAAGCAAACAAAAGAGACACCTTATTACTTTCTCTGAAGTAGGTCAGTGTTGAGGGTGAGGAAGGAGAGTAAGGCCCACAGTTGGAAATGAAAGTAGAGGGCAGAATTCCAAGGAGGTTTCCAGGCAACAACATTGACTCAGAAGGGAGTCAGGAATTACAAAGGATGGTGGCTATGGATCCCTGTAAGGTTCTATAGCCTCTGCAATGCCTCAATATTGCTATTTAATTAATAAACAGTAATGGTGATTAAAAAAAAAAAAGAAAAAAGAAAAGAAAAAAGCAAAGGGGGCACCTAGGTGGCTCGGAGGGTTAAGCCTCTGCCTTCAGCTCAGATCATGATCTCAGGGTCCTGGGATCAAGCCCTGCATCGGGCTCTCTGCTCAGCAGGAAGCCTGCTACCCCCTCTTTCTCTCCCTGCCTCTCTGCCTATTTGTGACCTATCTCTCTCTCTCTCCCTCTCTCTTTCTCTCTCTTTTTCAAATAAATACATAAAACCTTTAAAAAAAAGAAAAGAGCAAATGAAATATAAGATTGATGAATCATTGAATCTCTACCTCTAAACTAATAATATATTATGTGTTAACTAATTTAATTTAAATAAAAAATAAATTTTAAAAAAGGAGCATATGGGAAAGAATGAAAGATTATTGTTATATTCAGGGACCGGGGAAGAGATTGGAATGTCTCCAAGGGAAGTAAAACATTGTCACAGATGAAGCAAACAAAGTGGATCTTTAGGGCTCCTCTTGCCTCTTAACAGAAGCAGTTGGCTGATGAGGCCAGCTTGCTAGTACTTGTGTGTGAAGCTGGAGATGGGCAGGATGTATGTGGACCAGCAAATGGTGTTTCCCATTAGTGGAAAGTATAGCTCTGTGGCCAAGAGTGCAGTGTTTGGGATCAAATAGTTTCATCCCAGCTCTATGACCTATGACAGTTCAACTTTTTAAAAACGTAATTATTCATTAGTAAAATCAGAAAACAGTAGTATGCATCTCTTAGGATAATTGTGAGGATCAAAGGAAATTCTGTATATAAAACTCCACCTAGGGTATTTCAGACTTAATCTGAAATCAGTGCATATCGTGTCTTATTTTTACTTTAACTTAAAAAGACTGCTTTTAGGGGCTTATCTGTCAAATAGATGAGCCTTCCCTCAAAAACAATTTTTTGGCTTAACTGCAAAAATTTCTCCCTCTTTTTAATATAACACACTGAATGAATAGGGAGAAAAGCAAAACCCATCTCTGCCCCGAAGGTGGGTAGATTCAGTTTCTATGATTTTTATTCAAGTTAAAGAAGAGCCATGCTTATATATATTATTTCTGAGGAAGTGGAAGTGTCACTTAAAAGGCTACTTTTACAATTTTACAATTTCAATGAAATTTTACAACTTCAAAGTCATTTTGTCTAGTCACATGAAAATATGAAACTAAAAACTACAACATCCTAAAATTATTTACATTTTTAATTTAATTTGGAAGTTAAAATAACATCCTCAGGTACAGAGTCTCTGCTACTTTATGGAAATTGTCTTAGATATATCAGGTTAAGATGTTGATTATTATTTAAAATGTGTTAAATTCTGGTAGAGATTATTTTAAAATATAGGAAAGACAGTTTGTTGTCAACATTCAAGTTATGCTCTTAAAAAATTGTAAAGAATTTGAAGATACTTGAAAGAAAAAAATCAGAAATATATCTCCTTCAAATCCAATTTAGACTAAGAAAAATCACCATTACCTATTGATAATGATTCCACATATTCAGCATATAAAAAGAGTCATTTTCTCTTGCAGCAAGAGTCAATCCATCCACACATAAGCAGCTCCTGGAAATTCTTTGTAAAATAAAATGTTCTTGTGAGATAATTCAGTGAACAGCAAGACTGGTAAACATACATAGCCACACCTAAACTGCCATTTCTATATAAATGAGCTATCCTAACTGGAACATCAATTTAATGTCAAATGGAGTACAGTCTTATGTTATCATAAGGATTAGTGCCTTAGACATTTTCACTGGAGTTTTGGACCATATGTTGTTTTTAACAGCTCTGAAAATTTTGTGTCTTTGATTCTGTCAGATCATCCCTGTGACAAATTGCCATATGTATGATTTCACTGTGCCTGGAGAGACAGTATAGCATAGCGAATAGGAATCTCTGAAATCTGACTCGTTTCCTCTTTGTCTTCAGCAATAACTAGCAGTGTGGCCTTGGAAGACTTAAGTCACTGTCCAGCCCCTTATTTTCCTCATCTAAAATGGCAGCCTCCACTCCATCTCGTCCCATTTAGGCTTCCTGGCTTTAATTTTCTTCCTAGAAGTTCCCAGCATTGTTCCTCTCCACATTGTGTTCAGGTAGTTTTCCTCCACCCCATTAGATTGCAAGTCTGGGAAGGAAGACTCACCTCAGCATCCTGCCTAACACTTGGTACATTGTTAGTGCTTCATAAATATTTGTTTAAAGAACAAATGAATTAATTTGTAAAATGAGGATGATATTATCACCTATCTCATGGAGTTAGTAAGTATTAAGTGTGTTAATATATGCAAAGGACTAAAAACACTACTTAACACATAGTAAATGTTCGGTAGTTGTTAGTATTATTAATAATCCTGAGGAAGTTTGTTTATAAAATTATGAGTATTCATTTTAGATCAAATCTCTTTTTAAAATTCTCTTCCTTTCAGGCAATGAATGGATTATAGCTTCCTTTTCACTTACTAAACATCAGCACTAAAATTCCAGCTTTCTGACAGTAATTTATGGCTGATCTTGCTACATTGGGTGGGGTAAAGTCAGGAGTTAGATTGGCTTGTTAAGACAGTATATTCACTCACTGATGATGTCAGAGAAATTCAAGTCCATTGGCAAGGCCATGAAATTTGAAGCAAAGGGTGATATCCTGATATATTTTTTCATGCTTTTATTACTTAGTTTAATCTAATGGTTCATTCATGGAAGTTAAAAAAAAATAAACAACATTCTACTGACTTACACTTAGGTAATTCAAATGTACAATCTTTTTCTCATTCTTTCCAAAGGAAACTTTTAGGTATTATAGAAGGATGTGCCCTTCTTTTTCTTTCTAGACTGTCTTCCTAAGATCCTATTCTTGTCCTTCTAATAGCCTCCCTCCTTTCTTTTTCAGCTACTGAGTCATTCTTCAAGTCTAGTTACTCCTGAAGGCTCATGCCATTCTTTGCTGAGCCATTGAGGAAGTGAGATTAGACACACTCGCCTTGCTCTTGCTTCTCTGTACTTAGTACACTGTAGTCTCCTGAAACCTACCACATTAGAATCTGTAGCTCTTTGTAAATACCTGTATCATGGTCCATGTGTGTTTAAAATAAAATATAATGTATGTGAAAATCTTGATTGTGAAGAGTCATTGGAATATAGCCGTACCTTATTTTACTGTGCTTTGCTTTATTGTGCTTTACAGCTTTTGTGTTTTTTACAAATTGAAGGTTTGTGGCAACCCTGCATCAAGCAAGATTACCAGCACTGTTTTTCCAACATTTGCTGACTTTGTGTTTAAGCATCACATTTTGGTAATTCTTCCAGTATTTCAAACTTCTTTGTTACTTTTATATTTATTATGGTGATCTTTGAAGTTACTGTTGTAATTGTTTTGTGACACCATGAACCACACCATAAAAGATGGTGAATGGTGACTTAAGGGTAAATGTTGTTTGTGTTCTCCCTGCTCTGCCTGCCCACCTTCCCCATCTCTTCTTCTCCTTGAGCCTTCCTATTCTCTGAGACAAAACCATATGGAAATTAGGCCAGTTAGTAACCCTACAGCGGCCTCTAACTGTTCAAGTAAGAAGAGGGAGATACATATCTCTCATTTAAATTCAAAAGCTATAAATAAATAAGCTTAGTGAGGAAGACATGTCAAAAGCCCAGATAGGCTAAAAGCTAGGCCTCTTGTGCCCATTAGTGAAGTTCTGAATGCAAAGAAAAAGTTCTTGAAGGAAGTTAAAAGTGCTGCACTAGTGAACACACAAATGATAAGACAGTGAAATGGCCTTATTGATGATATGGAGAAATTGTTAGTGTTCTGGGTAGGTTAAACCAGCTACTACAACCCCTTAAGCCAAAACCTAACCTAGAGCAAGGCCCTAGCTTTCTTTAATTTTATGAAGGCTGAGAGAGGTGAAGAAGTTGCAGAAGAGAAGTTGAAATCTAGCAGAGCTTGGTTCATGAGGTTTAAGGAAAGAAGCTATCTCCATAACATCATAGTGAAAAGTAAAACAGCAAGGGCTGGTATAGAACCTGCAGGGAGTTACCTAGAAGATCAGCTAAGATCATTAATGAAAGTGGTTGGCCTAAACAACAGATTTTCAATGTAGATGAAATGCTCTTTTATTAAAGGAAAATGCCATTAGGATTTCCATAGCCAGAGAGGAGAAGTCAGTTCCTGGGTTCAAAGCTTCAAAGGACAGTCTGACTCTCTCGTTAGGGGCTAATGCACTGACTTTACATTGAAGCCAATACTCATTTACCATTCTGAGAGGCCTATGTCCCAAAGAATTATGAGAAATCTACTCTCTGTTCTCTGTAAATGAAACAAGGCCTGGATGACAGCACATCTGTCTACAACATGGTCCACTGAATATTTTAAACCCATTGTTGAAACCTACCACTCAGAATAAAAGATTCTTTCAAAATATGACTGCTCACTGACAATGCATTTAGTCACCCAAGAGCTCTGATGAAGTAATATAATGAAATTAATGTTTTCATGCTTCCTAACACAGCATCCATTTTGCAGCCCAGAGATGAAGTAGAAATTTTGACTTTCAAGTCTTCTGATTTAAGAAATACATTTCTTAAGGCTATAGATGGATCAGGGAAAAGCAAATTGTAAACCTTCTAGAAAAGATTCATCATTCTGGATACCATTAAGAACATTTGTGATTCATGGGAATAGCATATTAGCAGTAACTGAAATTTGGAGGAAGTTGATTCCGACCTTCATGGAGGACTTTGAGGGCTTTGGGACTTCAGTGGAGGAAGTAACCACAGATGTGTTGGAAATAGCAAGAGAACTAGAAATAGAAGAGGATCCTGAGGGTGTGACTGAATTGGTGCCATCTCATGAGAAGACTTGAATGGATGAGGAGTTACTTGTTATGGATGAGCAAGAAGGTTGTTTCTTGAGATACAGTCCACTTCTGATGAAGATGCTGTGAAGATTGTTGAAAGGACAACAAAGGATTTAGAATATTACCTAAACTTAGGCAATAAAGCAGCAGCAGAATTTCAGAGGACTGAATCCAATTTAGAGAAGGTTCTACTAGGGATAAAATGCCATCAAATAACATCACATGCTAGACGGAAAGCATTTTTGAAAGGAAGAGCCAATTGACGTGATAAACTTCACTGTTGTGTTTTTTTAAGAAATCGCCAGGGTTGCACAAACCTTTAGCAATCACCGCCCTGATCAGTCAGCAGCCATTAACATCAAGACAAGACCCTCCATCAGCAAATAATTGTGACCCACTGAAAGCACAGATAATGGTTAGTAATTTTTAGCAAATATTGCTAAAAATATTTACCAAGTATTTTTTTAATTAAGGTATGTACTTTTTAAAAGCATGTACTTTTAAAAAAAACCATATCCCACACTTTATAGACTACCCTATAGTGTAAACATACCTTTTATATGTCCTAGGAAAAAAAATATTTGCTTGTCTTTTTGCAATACTTGCTTTATTGCTGTGATCTGGAACTGAACTCACAGTATCTCCAAGGTGGCTTGTGTAAAGTATTATTATTATACCTAGTAATATAAAGATGTATAGGATTGTCCCATTTTACTTTTTCAAAAATATGCACTTATATTCCTCAAACAAAAACTAAAAGGTTATGTATCAAAATGTTAGTTGGAGTTATCTCTAGAAAATGAAACTATAGATGATTTTATTTTGTTCTTTTTATTTTTGTGTTCTAAATTACATATCATGAATATTTATTACCTTTACAAAAATACATAAATTTAATTATGAAAAATGGAAGTGTGTCCTCTTATCCAACAAGAATGATGAATAATTTTGTGATGTTCATTTTTGTCTAGTGACTAGAAAAAGTAATATTTATGGGTTGTTGAAAACCTAATGTATATTATACAGAATGAAAAAGAAATGGCTTTTATTTCCACCTCTCAGAAATAATCAGTTAAGAGAAATGTGATTCTTCTTACTATGTATATGTACAAATAGTATATATATATATATATATTTTAAAACGGATAATTTTCTCTTTATTTTACTTTAAATTTATTTTATTTTTTCAGTGTTTTAAGATTCATTGCCCATGCCCCACACCCAGGGCTCCATGCAATATGTGCCCTCAGTACCCACCACCAGGATCTCCCATCCCCCCACCCCCTCCAAGTCCCTCAGTTTGTTTCTGTGTCCAAAGTCTCTCATGTTTCCTTTCTCTCCCTGAATTACCCTACTTCCCATTTACTTTTCTTCTCCTACTGTCCTCTATACTACCCCTTATGCACTGCAAGTAAGTGAAACCATGTGATATTTGACTTTTTCTTTTTTCTTAAGATTTTATTTATTTGACAGAGAGAAACACAGCGAGAGAGGGAACACAAGCAGGGGGAGCGAGAGAGGGAGAAGCAGGCTTCCTGCCTAGCAGGGAGCCCAATGTAGGACTCGATCCCGGGTCTCTGGGATCATGACCTGAGCTGAAGGCAGTCGTTTAACCAACTGAGCCACCCAGGTGCCCCTATCCTTGACTTTTTCTACTTGGCTTATTTCACTCAGCATAATCTCTTCCAATCCAGTCCGTGTTGCTACAAAAGTTGGATATTCATCCTTTCTGAAGGAGGCATAGTATTCCATTGTATATATGTACCACATCTTCTTTATCTATTCATCTGTTGAAGGGCACCTTGGCTCTTTCCACAGTTTGGCGATTGTGGCCATTGCTGCTATGAACATTGAGGAACATATGGCCCTTATTTTCACTACATCTGTATCTTTGGGGTAAATGCCCAGTAGTGCAATTGCAGAGTCATAGGGTAATTCTATTTTTAATTTTTTAAGGAATCTCCACACTGTTTTCCAAAGCAGCTGCACCACAAATAATATATTTTTATATACATGTACACTTACATATATTTATACATATATATGTATGTGCTTATATCGGTACACATATACACATACAGGCTTTTTTATTCAGGTAACATTATAACAAAAATTGTCTCATGCTACTGCAGCTTCATATGGAACACTGCTCAACTCTACAGTTTATGAATCTCTATTCAAATTAATCTATACTTTTTCTTTCTTAATTATAAGGAAAGAATGACAACATAAACTGGCAAAATGCTGAATATGTCAAGTGTACATTATCATACCCTAGGTATTTCAATGGAATATTTTGTAAGACAACAATAAAAAAATCTTTCCTTTACTCATGAATTCTATATCCCATGGAAATTTAACATTCAAAGTTGGAATATCAATTCATACAAATATTTTTCTTGTTTTGATTTTGAAAATATAACAGTCAAATAGAGTCGAAACTTTAAAGTGCTAATCATTAAAGGAAATAATTGAAAGTCTGATGGTTTTGTTTGCAATCTTGTTCAACAGATCTTGATTTTATTTCTGGACAATCTGCTTAAAGGAATTATCTCCATACATGCTGAACTTCTTCAGAGATGATACAATTAGAGTTTGTTTCATTATCTGGCCTTTCAGTCTCTTTATCTCAGTGCTTCATATATCTAGATATAGGAGATAATGTTGATATAATAATGTTACTTAAACTGCCTTAGCAACTCTCAAAAAACATAACAATGAAAATGTGTAGGAAAGTAAGCAAGCTTGTGCTTTCTAAGCTATGATGATTTTTTTCTAGCTTTGTTTAGTTCCCATTTTTAGAGTTATACTGACTGAAACTGAGATGTACCTTTTTAAGATAGTCAGGCATAGAATGTAAAAGATAAATTACTGGCCTTGAGATTCAAGCCACTACTACCCCCACTGCGATAATAAAAGCTAGGCATGAATTAGTTCAATCATTAAATCAGGCAACAAATAGAGCATCTACTCTGTGAAATGCCCTTTTATATGTAATGGAGACATTGAGGTGAAGGAAAAGAACTCATTGATCTCAAAAGCTTGACTTTTGAGTGGGCAAGAAACAAGGAAACACATAAATATATGATATAATTTCAGTTAATGGCTTATGCTATGATCATGTAACAGAAAGTTATCACACTAAGGTATAAATTGTTACTGTACATTGCTTCTCAAAATTCGATGTGCATTCAGATCACTGGAGATCCTTTTAAAATATATATTCTGATTTAGCTGGTCCAGGGAAGAGGCTGGGAGATTCCATTCCTAATAGTCCACTGGTCTGAAGACCACACTCTGAGTTGCAATGTACAGTACCATTTCTGTGCAGCAAGTTTAACTGAGGTCAGTAGGAAAAGGAAGAGTGGGTGGTAGGTGATGGATTAGGAAAAGGGAAGGGAAAGCATAGGAAAAAGGAGAAAATATAATAAAATGAAATGGATGCAGGTAAAAATGGTACACATAGGCCACCAAAGAAAGTATCTTCTTAAATATTTTTTGCCTTGGAACTATCCCTGCATATTATGAACTAAAATTAAAAGACTAAAATATCAAAAGTCAAAGAGTCAAGTATAAATTTACATTCATGGTAACATCTGAGAGAATTTTAGCTAGTAGAGTTTATGCAATTAGAATGCCAAGAAAGAAATGGGCATTTAAAACAAGGTAGATTTCCTTTTTATTGGAAACTAACATTTGCTTGGCTATATTGAGTATATTCACCTTTATATGTATTTGGTAGGTAAAAATTTTATTGTTATTATTATTTTTGTTTTGGACGTAGCCTTGAATGAAATATGTATTTAGTGTCCATTATAATGTACAACATAGAACAAAGACTTTTTTTTAATATTTTATTTATTTGACAGAGAGAAACACAGCTAGAGAGGGAATAGGAGCAGGGGGAGTGAGAGGGGGAGAAGCAGGCTTCCTGCCCAGCAGGGAGCCTGATGTGGGACTCTACCCCTGGTGTCTGGAACCATGACCTGAGCCAAAGGCAGTCACTTAACCAACTGGGCCACTCAGGCGCCCCACAACAAAGATTGTTTAAGAATGCAGGGCACCGGGGCGCCTGGGTGGCTCAGTCATTAAGCATCTGCCTCCTCTCAGATCATGATCCTGGAGTCCTGGAATTGAGCCCCACATCTGGCTCCCTGCTTGGCAGGAAGCCTGCATCTCCCTCTCTCACTCCCCTTGCTCCTGTTCCCTCTCTAGCTGTGTTTCTCTCTGTTACATAAATAAAATCTTTAAAAAAAAAAGAAGAAGAATGCAGGGTGCCTGGGTGGCTCAGTCGGTTAAACATCTGCCTTTGGTCAGGTCATGATTCTGGGGTCCTGGGATGGAGTTAGGCACCCTGCTTAGCAGGGGAGTCTGGTTCTTTTTCTCCTTCTGCCCCTCCCCCTGCTCATGTTCTCGCTCTCTCACTCTCACTCATGCTCACTCTCTCTCAATTCAAAATAAATAAAATCTTTTTAAAAAATTGTTTAAATATGCCAGTGACTAGACCAATATGCTGGTAAAAATTAAATTTCTTTGTATGCCACATTTATTTTTTTCAATGTCTTGGAGAAATTATGTGATTACTTACCTGAATAGTGGAGAGTATTATAGTTTTGGTTATGATCATTCAAACTCCAGAGAAGCATGCTGCATTTTGTACTGCCTTAAGCACACTTAATAAATCAGCAGTATTATAATTATAGAATCATTTACCAAGATTATAAATTTGACAGAAGAAAATGATACTTAGCTGTTGAAATTCCAGAGGAATTTCCTTTCTAAATAATAGTAGGATTATAAATTGAGAGAGATTTATATAGAATCTTTTGAAAATACAAAATGTTTTTATTCATCTGATATAAGAAATCAGAAAAAAAAAATGGGTACCTGGGTGGCTCAGTGGGTTAAAGCCTCTGTCTTCGGCTCAGGTCATGATCTCGGGGTGCTGGGATCGAGGCCCACATAGGGCTCTCTGCTCAACAGGGAGCCTACTTCCTCCTCTCTCTCTACCGGCCTCTCTGCCTGCTTGTGATCTCTCTCTCTCTCTCTATGTCAAATAAATAAATAAATAAATCTTTAAAAAAAAAAAATCAGAAAAAAAGAGAAGGAAACTAAAACTGAATGTTTATTTTAAGTCTGACACATCATACATATCATTAAATGTAATGAAAGCAGTCAAACAAGAAGGGCACTATTTATCCTGTCAAGTAATTGAGGACCCTGAAGCTCGGAGTACATAGTACTTTTCCCGAGGTTACATGGGAGGACAAGAGGTTTTATTAGCAGTAGTACTTCTTGTAGATTAGTTTTTGCTATGGTTGTTGTTTCCAAATCATTTGTGATGAAAAGTGAAACTTTTTGTCTGTTAACTATTGCCAGATTTGAAGAATCTTTGGGCATTGAGGAATAGCTTTTTTTTTTTTTCTCAAATCAATATAACAAAAGCAATTCACATATGATAGAAATAAAATATTCCACTTTTTCCAGTCTTCACCTAGTTTTGATGATTATCTGAAAATATGCCCTCATGCCAAATGAGGATTTAATCAATTAGCAAAAAAATAGAAACAAAAATTTTAAAAATCTAAGCTAAAAATTAGATTTTTTGAAAAAAATATTATTAAAGGGTGTATGTTTTGAAAAGCATATGGTAAGCTTTAAAAATTAGATATAGGGGCAACTGAGTGGCTCAGTTGGTTAAGCATCCAACTCTTGGTTTCAGCTCAGGTCATGATCTAAGGGTCCTGAGATCAAGCCCCACATCCAGCTCTGCTTGGTGGGGACTCTGCTTGAGATTGTCTCTCTCCCTCTTCCGTCCCCACTCTCTCTCTCTCCTTCTTAAATAATAAATAAATATTTTTTTAAATATTTTATTTATTTGACAGAGAGAAACACAGGCAGAGAGGGGACACAAGCAGGAGGAGTGAGAGAGGAAGAAGCAGGCTTCCCGCCGAGCAGGGAGCTTGATGTGGGACTCGATCCCGGGTCTCCTCAGTTTATTTCTGAGTCCAAAGTCTCTCATGTTTCCTTTCTCTCCCTGAATTATCCTGCTTCCCATTTCCTTTCCTTTTCCTACTGTCTTCTATATTACCCCTTATGTACCACAAGTAAGTGAAACCATGTGATACTTGACTTTCTCTACTTGGCTTATTTCACTCAGCCTAATCTCTTCCAATCCAGTCCATGTTGCTACAAAAGTTGGATATTCATCCTTTCTGATGGAGGCGTAGTATTCCATTGTATATATGTACCACATCTTCTTTATCCATTCATCTGTTGAAGGGCACCTTGGCTCTTTCCACTGTTTGGCGATTGTGGCCATTGCTGCTATGAACATTGGGGTACATATGGCCCTTCCTTTCACTACATCTGTATCTTTGGGGTAAATACTCAGTAGTGCAATTGCAGGGTCATAGGGTAGCTCTATTTTTAATTTTTTAAGGAATCTCCACACTGTTTTCTAAAGAGGCTTCACCAACTTGCACTCCCACCAACAGTGTAAGAGGGTTCCCCTTTCTCCACAGCCTCTCCAACGCTTACTGTTTCCTGTCTTGTTAATTTTGGCCATTCTAACTGGTGTAAGGTGGTATCTCAGTGTGGTTTTGATTTGAATTTCCCTGATAGCTAGTGATGATGAACATTTTTTCATGTATCTGTTAACCATTTGTATATCTTCTATGGAGAAGTGCCTCTTCATGTCTCCTGCCCATTTTTTGATGTGTTCATCTTCTTTTTGGATGTTGAGTTTGAGTAGTTCTTTATAGATCTTGGATATCAGCCCTTTGTCTGTAGTGTCATTTGCAAATATCCTCTCCCATTCCATGGGTTGCCTCTTTGTTTTGTTCACTGTTTCCTTTGTTGTACAGAAGCTTTTTATTTTGATGAAGTCCCAAAAGTTCATTTTGCTTTTGTTTCCTTTGCCTTTGGAGATGTGTCTTGAAAGAAGCTGTTGTGGCAGATGTCAAATAGGTTACTGCCTATGTTCTTTTCCAGGATTTTGATGGATTCCTACCTCACGTTGAGGTCTTTCATCCATTTTGAGTCTGCCTTTGTGTGTGGTGTAGGAGAATGGTCTAGTTTCATTCTTCTATATGTAGCTGTCCAATTTTCCCAGCACCATTTATTGAAGAGACTGTCTTTTTTCCACTGGATCTTTTTTCCTGCTTTGTTGAAGATGATTTGCCCATAGATTTGTGGGTCCATATCTGGACTCTCTACTCTGTCCCATTGGTCTATTTCTCTGTTTTTGTGCCAGTACCATGCTGTCTTGGTGATCATAGCTTTGTAATAAAGCCTGAACTCAGGTAAAGAGATGCCCCCAGCTTTGTTTTTCTTCTTCAGCAATTCCTTAGCGATTCGGGGTCTTTTTTGGTTCCATATAAATTTTAGGATTGTTTGTTCCAATGCTCTGAAGAATGTTGGTGGAATTTTGATCGTAATGACATTGAAAGTATAGATTGCTCTGGGCAGTATAAACATTTTAACAATATTTATTCTTTCAATCCATGAGCATGGAATGCTCTTCCATCTCTTTGTGTCTTCTTCAATTTCTTTCATGAGTGTATAAGAATGCAACTGACTTCTGTGCATTGATTTTTGTATCCTGCCACATTACTGAATTGTTGTATGAGTTCTAGTAGTTTGGGGGTAGAGTCTTTTGGGTTTTCCACATACAGTATCATGTCATCTGCAAAGAGAGAGAGTTTGACTTCTTCTTTGCCAAGTTGAATACTTTTTATTTCTTTCTGTTGTTGATTGCTGTTGCTAGTACTTCTAATACTATGTTGAACAGTAGTGGCGAGAGTGGGCATCCTTGTCCTGTTCCTGATCTCAGAGGGAAGGCTGTCAGTTTTTCCCCATTGAGAATGATATTTGCTGTGGGTTTTTCATAGATAGATTTTATCAGGTTGAGGAATGTTCCCCCTATCCCTATACTTTGAAGAGTTTTAATCAGGAATGGATGTTGTATTTTGTCAAGTGCTCTTTCTGCATCAGTTGAGAGTACCATGTGTTTCTTCTCTCTTCTCTTATTGATTTATTCTATCACGTTGATTGATTTGCAAATGTTGAACCACCCTTGCTTCCCTGGGATAAATCCCACCTGGTCATAGTTTATACTTCTTTTCATTGTTTTTTGCATTCAGTTTGCTAATATTTTGTTGATGGTGTTTGCATCCATGTTTATGAGAGATTGGTCTACGTTTTGTTTTGTTTTGTTTTTTTCCTTAAAATATCTTTTTTTATATGTCATCTAATATTCTTTTTTCCTTATAACTTTTCAGCATTAAGGTAAATCTGGTGTCAAAGAATGAGTTTAGAAATATTACCTCTGCTTTATCCTCTGAAAGCAATTGTAAAGAATTGGTATTTTTTTTTCCTTTATTATTTGGTGGAATTCACCAGTGAACCTATCTGGGCCTGGTGCTTTCTACTTTTGAAGGTTATTAATTATTGATTGAATATCTTTAACAGAAATTGGCTATAGAACTATCCAGATTGTCTTTTTTGTGTGAGTTTAGGGAGAATATGTCTTTCTAGGAAGTGGTCCATTTCATCTAGGTTACCAAGTTTGTCAACATACAGTTGTTTATGGTATTCTTTTATTATCCTTATAGTGTTCATGGGATCTATAATGCTGTCCTCTCCTCTTCTTTTATTTCTCACATTAATAATTTATGTCTTCTCTCTCTCCCTCTCTCTCTCTCTCTCTCTCTCTCTCTCTCTCTCTCTCCCTCCCTCCCTCCCTCCCTTCCTCTCTCTGTCTCTCTTGCTCTATAATAAGCTTGGCTTGATGCTTATCAGTTTGTTTTGGTTTCTTAATTTTTTTCTATTGATTTCTTGTTTTCAGTTTTATTGATTTCTACTCTCATTCTGCTCTAATTTATTCACTTACCTTGTATTTAATTTGATCATCAGTTTTTAGCTTCAAAAGACAGAAACTTGGACTTGATTTTAGGTCTGTCTTCTCTTTTAATATACGCACTCAACACTGTGAATTTTCCTCTAAACACTACTTTCCCTGTATTTCACACATTTTGATAAGTTGTACTCTCATTTCCATTTTGATTAAAAATACCTTTGTAATTTCTTTTGAGATTTATTCTTTGACCCATGTGTTATTTAGAAGTGTTTAAGCTCCACATATTTGGGGATTTTCCAGTTATCTTTCTGTTATTTATTTCTAGTTTAATCCATTGTGGTCTGAAAGTAGGCACTATGTGCTTTATTTCTTTTAAATTTGTCAAAATATGTTTTATGGCCCAGAATGTAGTCTACCTTGGTGAATGTCCCATGTAAGCCTGAGAAAAATATGTATTTAGCTTTTGTTGGATGAATTAGTTTATAGATACTAATATGCAGTTTATTGGTGGTGTTATTGAGTTCATCTGTATCCTTACTGATTTTCTGCCAGCTGGATCTATATCTGAGACAGAAGTTTGAATTCTATAAACATGATAGTGGATTCAACTGTTTCTATTTTCAGTTCTATCAGTTTTTTCCTCACACTATTTGATGCTTTGTTGTTGGGCCCATGCACATTAAAAATTGTTAGGTTTTCTTGACGAATTGACCACTTTATCATTATATAATGTCCTTTTTAATCCCTGATAACTTTCTTTACTTTGAAGTCTGCTCTGCCTAAAATTAATATAGCTATTCTTCCTTTCCTTTGATTAGTATTAATATTGTATATTTTCCCTATCCATATACTTTTAATCCTTATATATATTTATATTTAAAGTATGTTTCTTGTATACAACACTTTAGTTGGGTCTCATTTTCTGATCTACTCTGATGACTTCTGTCTTTTTGTTGGTACATTTAAATAATTGACATAATTGTTAATTAGATCATTGACATGCATTGCTAATATAGTTGGATTGATACCTACCATATTCATTACTGGTATTTTTTTCCCTTGTTTTTTACCTTTGTTCATATTTTTTCTTCCACTCTTCTCTGTCTTTGGTGAGTTTAATTGAGTATTTTATATGATTCCATTTCCTTTCCTTTCTTAGTATATCTGTTATCCTTCTTTTTTTCACCTTTTTAGTGGTTTTCTTTGAGTTTGCTATATACATTTAAAACTGTTTCAAGTCCATGCTCAAATAACACTATACTACTTCACAGATAGTATTATTACTTTACAATAAGAAAATAATGCTAATTCCTCCCTTCCATCCTTTGTGTCATTGCTGTCAGTCACTATTAATATACAAATTCATATACATATGAACACACATACTCAAAGACAGTGTTGCTGTTGTTATTTTGGGCAAACTATAATCTGTTAGATCAGTAACCAATAAGAAAAATAAGTGTTTTTATTTCATCTTCAATTATTTCTTCTTTGGTGCTCTTCTTTATGCTGATCAGAAATTCTGATCTATATTATTTCCTTCTTTTAAAAAACTTTTAACTTTTTTTTCAGGTAGATCTAACAACAAATTGTCCCAACATTTAATTTTCAAAGAAGTCTTTATTTCTCTTTCATTTCTGAAGGATAATTTCATAGCATGTAGAATTTTTTGTTTGTGGTTTTTTTTTTGTTGTTTCTACTTAAAGATTTCATTCTACTTTCTTCTTGCACATGGTTTCTAAGAAGAAAATTGTCATCTTGTTTTTGTTTTTCCATAAGGAAGTTTTTTTTTCTCCAGGCTCCTTTAAGATTTTTTTTTAATCTTTGATTTTTTGCAATTTAAAGATGATATTGTTTTTTGAAATGATAGTTGGTTTTCTCTGATCTGCCTAAATCTACAATTTGGTATCTAACATTGAAGTGGAGAAATTCTCAGTCATTACTCTTTTTTAAAAAAATATTTTATTTATGTATTTGTCAGAGAGAGAAAGCACAAGCAGGGGGAGCAGCAGGCAGAGGAAGAAGCAGGCTCCCTGCTGAGCAAGAAACCAGATGTAGAACTCCATCTCATGACTCAGGGATCATGACCTGAGTCACAGGCAGGCGCTTAACCAACTAAGCTACCCAGGCTTCCCTCAGTCATTATTCTTTGAAATATTTCTTCTGTTCCTTCTTTTCTTCTACTTCTGGTATTCCTATTACATGTATGT